>JAVTVY010015806.1:0-59668 GCA_036873755.1 Hanleya hanleyi | reverse complement strand
TGCAATAAATTTCAAGACCAATCCCTATGTCGTCGTACACAAACCTCATCAAATAGATCACTTGATGTGGGAATTGTGTTGGTAACGCCAAAACAGGGTCATTGTTGAGTCTTCAGCTTATAACTACTAAAGTAAATTACCTTATCTTAACCTTAAGGTTCGCTGCTAAGCTAGATATCATCCTCCCCCAACTAATTGTCGGCTTATAGCTAATAAAAAGTGAAAAATAAATTACCCTGCCTGACCTAAACTTAGCTAGACTCCAGATTTTGAATTCGACTGTCGGCAATAGGTTCTACGCTAAGCTAGTTATCCCCCTCCCCCCCCACTTAGTATAAGCTATACCTGTTTCCTATTCCCGTAAACTATTCTGAAGTCTATCGTTACAAGCGCAGAAGACTCAACGACCCTTTTGGTGCATTATGGCCGAAATTGGGAGATCGTTTTGGATTATCAAACAAAATTCCTGAACAATTTCGCTTGGCATTACTGTCACCAAAACTCAAGTAAAAATGGAATAGTAACGTGTACTAAGCCGAAAATCTATTGTCTGGCCTGAATTCTCGGCCAAGTCGTCCATCATGCTGGAGAGACATGATGAAAATATCGTCCTATCACCGGGTTTTCTTCTGTCCAAATGATTCCAAAGACTTTTGCAGGAATATACTCTCATCTCACACTTGGATTGTCATACCATTTGAACGCCATTGAGAACCGTGTCGTTGTTGTTGGTCAATAGTAGATCGGCTCACGCGTCATCTTCTGTATCCGTCCGAGTGCGAATGCCAAAGTTGAGTTGATAGATATCGTCGTTGGTGACAGCCTCACAAGTTGGCAGTTCATCTTCTGCACGAGTTGATAGATATTGCTGTTCTTGGAAACTGGACTATTGACTCACGCATCTCATCTCCTGTATCCGTGCGAATAACGTGATAGATATCGCCGTTGGTGACAGCTTCACAAGTTGGCAAATCATCTTCTGCATGAGACAGAACCAAAATATAAAAACATGTAAATATTTATTGCAAAAATACATGGTATCAACAAGTAACTGCTAGTTTTACTTTGACATCTCTTGACTTTAGAAGCGAACCAAAATTTCCATACTTAAGGCAAATTCTTCATTGCAGAACGCAATTGTAAAACCAGTCAGATTCTGAATTTGAAAATCATTGATCAGTTAACAAATAATACCATTAGTTAAGATTAATGCATGTTGTTCATCTCGAATAATTCATCTCCTGCGTCTAGTCGTTCCAAGTTAAGACTGTAACTGGTTAGCTGATGGGCATCGTTGTTATTGAGTTGTTGGCCACTAGTCGATCGGCTCACGCATGTCACCTTCTGTATCCGTCTGAGTGCGTACGCCAAAGGGGAGTTGATAGATATTGTCGTTGGTGACAGCCTCACAAGTTGGCAATTCATCTCCCCGTATGAAGCAGAAGCAACATATAAAAATAGACAGGTAAATATTAGAAAACATCTTAGAAGAATACATCGTATTATCAAGTACTTGCTAAGTTTCACTTTGAAATTTCTTGACTTTAGAAGCGAACAAAACAAAAATCTCAACTGAGGAGAAAATTTAGAACGGATTTCTAAGACCAGGAAATAGTTGGTATTGATTTGCATAAACAGATATCAGAATGCGCAACTAAGTTTAAGCATTCCTTTTTACACCCGGGATCTCCGCGGGTGCCTCAGTTAGTCGCCTCATACGACAAACTCTCTGAGGAGCTGAGACCTATTCTTACAATGACCTGGAGTGTGCACGACACCCCAGGTCAACCCTCGGGAGCCTCACGGGGCGCCGGGGTTTTTATCAGAAGTTTTTTTAAATTTTGTGGTGCTACATATTTTCCACAGGGCCGAGCATTGTATCTAGGATTGAGTCTTGACTCATTGTCAATGACTTCTCCTGAAATGACAGCAATGTTTTTCGCTGTCCGCCCGGTCTGGTCCTTTTATTGTTGCTGTTGCAATCTCGAAATTTGCAATAAATTTCAAGACCAATCCCTATGTCGTCGTGCACAAACCTCATCAAATAGATCACTTGATGTGGGAATTGTGTTGGTAACGCCAAAACAGGGTCATTGTTGAGTCTTCAGCTTATAAGTAAATTACCTTATCCTAACCTTAAGGTTCGCTGCTAAGCTAGATATCATCCTCCCCCAACTAATTGTCGGCTTATAGCTAATAAAAAGTGAAAAATAAATTACCCTGCCTGACCTAAACTTAGCTAGACTCCAGATTTTGAATTCGACTGTCGGCAATAGGTTCTACGCTAAGCTAGTTATCCCCCTCCCCCCCCAACTTAGTATAAGCTATACCTGTTTCCTATTCCCGTAAACTATTCTGAAGTCTATCGTTACAAGCGCAGAAGACTCAACGACCCTTTTGGTGCATTATGGCCGAAATTGGGAGATCGTTTTGGATTATCAAACAAAATTCCTGAACAATTTCGCTTGGCATTAATGTTACCAAAACTCAAGTAAAAATGGAATAGTAACGTGTACTAAGCCGAAAATCTATTGTCTGGCCTGAATTCTCGGCCAAGTCGTCCATCATGCTGGAGAGACATGATGAAAATATCGTCCTATCACCGGGTTTTCTTCTGTCCAAATGATTCCAAAGACTTTTGCAGGAATATACTCTCATCTCACACTTGGACTGTCATACCATTTGAACGCCATTGAGAACCGTGTCGTTGTTGTTGGTCAATAGTAGATCGGCTCACGCGTCATCTTCTGTATCCGTCCGAGCGCGAATGCCAAAGTTGAGTTGATAGATATCGTCGTTGGTGACAGCCTCACAAGTTGGCAGTTCATCTTCTGCACGAGTTGATAGATATTGCTGTTCTTGGAAACTGGACTATTGACTCACGCATCTCATCTCCTGTATCCGTGCGAATAACGTGATAGATATCGTCGTTGGTGACAGCTTCACAAGTTGGCAAATCATCTTCTGCATGAGACAGAACCAAAATATAAAAACATGTAAATATTTATTGCAAAAATACATGGTATCAACAAGTAACTGCTAGTTTTACTTTGACATCTCTTGACTTTAGAAGCGAACCAAAATTTCCAAACTTAAGGCAAATTCTTCATTGCAGAACGCAATTGTAAAACCAGTCAGATTCTGAATTTGACAATCATTGATCAGTTAATAAATAATACCATTAGTTAAGATTAATGCATGTTGTTCATCTCGAATAATTCATCTCCTGCGTCTAGTCGTTCCAAGTTAAGACTGTAACTGGTTAGCTGATGGGCATCGTTGTTATTGAGTTGTTGGCCACTAGTCGATCGGCTCACGCATGTCACCTTCTGTATCCGTCTGAGTGCGTACGCCAAAGGGGAGTTGATAGATATTGTCGTTGGTGACAGCCTCACAAGTTGGCAATTCATCTCCCCGTATGAAGCAGAAGCAACATATAAAAATAGACAGGTAAATATTAGAAAACATCTTAGAAGAATACATCGTATTATCAAGTAATTGCTAAGTTTCACTTTGAAATTTCTTGACTTTAGAAGCGAACAAAACAAAAATCTCAACTGAGGAGAAAATTTAGAACGGATTTCTAAGACCAGGAAATAGTTGGTATTGATTTGCATAAACAGATATCAGAATGCGCAACTAAGTTTAAGCATTCCTTTTTACACCCGGGATCTCCGCGGGTGCCTCAGTTAGTCGCCTCATACGACAAACTCTCTGAGGAGCTGAGACCTATTCTTACAATGACCTGGAGTGTGCACGACACCCCAGGTCAACCCTCGGGAGCCTCACGGGGCGCCGGGGTTTTTATCAGAAGTTTTTTTAAATTTTGTGGTGCTACATATTTTCCACAGGGCCGAGCATTGTATCTAGGATTGAGTCTTGACTCATTGTCAATGGCTTCTCCTGAAATGACAGCAATGTTTTTCGCTGTCCGGCCGGTCTGGTCCTTTTATTGTTGCTGTTGCAATCTCGAAATTTGCAATAAATTTCAAGACCAATCCCTATGTCGTCGTGCACAAACCTCATCAAATAGATCACTTGATGTGGGAATTGTGTTGGTAACGCCAAAACAGGGTCATTGTTGAGTCTTCAGCTTATAACTACTAAAGTAAATTACCTTATCCTAACCTTAAGGTTCGCTGCTAAGCTAGATATCATCCTCCCCCAACTAATTGTCGGCTTATAGCTAATAAAAAGTGAAAAATAAATTACCCTGCCTGACCTAAACTTAGCTAGACTCCAGATTTTGAATTCGACTGTCGGCAATAGGTTCTACGCTAAGCTAGTTATCCCCCTCCCCCCCCCACTTAGTATAAGCTATACCTGTTTCCTATTCCCGTAAACTATTCTGAAGTCTATCGTTACAAGCGCAGAAGACTCAACGACCCTTTTGGTGCATTATGGCCGAAATTGGGAGATCGTTTTGGATTATCAAACAAAATTCCTGAACAATTTCGCTTGGCATTACTGTTACCAAAACTCAAGTAAAAATGGAATAGTAACGTGTACTAAGCCGAAAATCTATTGTCTGGCCTGAATTCTCGGCCAAGTCGTCCATCATGCTGGAGAGACATGATGAAAATATCGTCCTATCACCGGGTTTTCTTCTGTCCAAATGATTCCAAAGACTTTTGCAGGAATATACTCTCATCTCACACTTGGATTGTCATACCATTTGAACGCCATTGAGAACCGTGTCGTTGTTGTTGGTCAATAGTAGATCGGCTCACGCGTCATCTTCTGTATCCGTCCGAGTGCGAATGCCAAAGTTGAGTTGATAGATATCGTCGTTGGTGACAGCCTCACAAGTTGGCAGTTCATCTTCTGCACGAGTTGATAGATATTGCTGTTCTTGGAAACTGGACTATTGACTCACGCATCTCATCTCCTGTATCCGTGCGAATAACGTGATAGATATCGTCGTTGGTGACAGCTTCACAAGTTGGCAAATCATCTTCTGCATGAGACAGAACCAAAATATAAAAACATGTAAATATTTATTGCAAAAATACATGGTATCAACAAGTAACTGCTAGTTTTACTTTGACATCTCTTGACTTTAGAAGCGAACCAAAATTTCCAAACTTAAGGCAAATTCTTCATTGCAGAACGCAATTGTAAAGCCAGTCAGATTCTGAATTTGAAAATCATTGATCAGTTAATAAATAATACCATTAGTTAAGATTAATGCATGTTGTTCATCTCGAATAATTCATCTCCTGCGTCTAGTCGTTCCAAGTTAAGACTGTAACTGGTTAGCTGATGGGCATCGTTGTTATTGAGTTGTTGGCCACTAGTCGATCGGCTCACGCATGTCACCTTCTGTATCCGTCTGAGTGCGTATGCCAAAGGGGAGTTGATAGATATTGTCGTTGGTCAGCCTCACAAGTTGGCAATTCATCTCCCCGTATGAAGCAGAAGCAACATATAAAAATAGACAGGTAAATATTAGAAAACATCTTAGAAGAATACATCGTATTATCAAGTAATTGCTAAGTTTCACTTTGAAATTTCTTGACTTTAGAAGCGAACAAAACAAAAATCTCAACTGAGGAGAAAATTTAGAACGGATTTGTAAGACCAGGAAAGAGTTGGTATTGATTTGCATAAACAGACATCAGAATGCGCAACTAGGTTTAAGCATTCCTTTTTACACCCGGGATCTCCGCGGGTGCCTCAGTTAGTCGCCTCATACGACAAACTCTCTGAGGAGCTGAGACCTATTCTTAGAATGACCTGGAGTGCGCACGACACCCCAGGTCAACCCTCGGGAGCCTCACGGGGCGCCGGGGTTTTTATCAGAAGTTTTTTTAAATTTTGTGGTGCTACATATTTTCCACAGGGCCGAGCATTGTATCTAGGATTGAGTCTTGACTCATTGTCAATGGCTTCTCCTGAAATGACAGCAATGTTTTTCGCTGTCCGGCCGGTCTGGTCCTTTTATTGTTGCTGTTGCAATCTCGAAAGGAGGTGTTCGGTTTGACTATATTTTCTTCCTTAGTGTGTTGCGTTTATAAACCGAAAATATAATTTCCTCGTGTTTACTTCAAAAGTTATTAGCTTGAGAGAGAAAATACTGAATTTTTGTATTCTGACTTTTCACCGACAAGACATTTATCAAAAAAATACTACGAGTTTTAGAAAATATGCATTTGTTTGTTTTTGCAATTTTTGGTATTATTCCTAGAGGGAATTCCCATCATTTGCAAAATATGACACCTTTAACCAAAACGAATCTTAGATATCCATATTCGGTGGGTTTGATCCTAAATCATACTGAAAAATCGTTTTGGTTAAAGGTGTCATATTTTCTTAATATAGAAATATATGAAAACGATTGGAATGCTCTATAGGGGTGAAGTTCACCGCCATTCCGAACATGATTACTGCAAACAAAAATTGTAACTGCTTCGTGGTCGAATGGTTAGAGTGTTGGACTAAAAATCAAAGAAACGTCAACTTTTGGGTTCGAAACTCCAAGTCATAAATTTTTTGTTTTCATTTTTATCTTTTTTTTCCATCTTGATTTTGGATTTTAAAGTGCAATAGTGACGTGAAATAAAGACAACGAACCGCTATCGCAATTAATCGCTTATGTTATTATAATTCGTGACTATAGAGTTGTACGCACACACAGCCACACCATGCAGTTAGTTGATCAATAGTTGAATATTGTGACGATCCAATAGAGCAAAAAATAATTGTTAAACATATATTTAACTTCCACAGTATTTCGTCTCAGGGCAACGGGAAGATAAAAATTGTAACTATGAACGGAAAAGTTATAATGTAAAAGATTTCCAATATGAAGGCCTGCTTGGCCAAAAAGGGAAAATTCCTGATTCACAGCAGTTACAGCTGTTCTTCAATGTTTCGTCACTACAATATGGCTATATACATTTCCCATTTTCCCGTTGATGTAGGTGTCCCGTTTTGCAAGTTAAACATAATCTCATTTATTGAGGAAATGATCCTCAACAAGTGGTGACGCATGCTTTCCCAAGTGATCATGCTTGTGCCAATATGTTTTTTTTGCAGTTACTTCCATATTTATTGTTCGCAGAACTTTTGACAGAGAGTTGTCAGTTTTTAAGTAGGTGTATATATTAATATAACTGGCTATTGTTCGTAAATAGTTGAATCGTTCATGAAAATATATATGGTAGCTGTATGAGAATATGAACCAAAACTTCCCATTAGACTGGCCTCGTCGGGCTGATGAAGAGTTGGGGAATACCTGATCATTACGTCACAATATACCGGCCTGCTCAGAGCGAGACAATAGAGCAGCAGAGAGCGTAGCTGAAGGGAAAAATATCCATCTAAAGCGAACACTTCCTTTGCAATAAATTTCAAGACCAATCCCTATGTCGTCGTGCACAAACCTCATCAAATAGATCACTTGATGTGGGAATTGTGTTGGTAACGCCAAAACAGGGTCATTGTTGAGTCTTCAGCTTATAACTACTAAAGTAAATTACCTTATCTTAACCTTAAGGTTCGCTGCTAAGCTAGATATCATCCTCCCCCAACTAATTGTCGGCTTATAGCTAATAAAAAGTGAAAAATAAATTACCCTGCCTGACCTAAACTTAGCTAGACTCCAGATTTTGAATTCGACTGTCGGCAATAGGTTCTACGCTAAGCTAGTTATCCCCCTCCCCCCCAACTTAGTATAAGCTATACCTGTTTCCTATTCCCGTAAACTATTCTGAAGTCTATCGTTACAAGCGCAGAAGACTCAACGACCCTTTTGGTGCATTATGGCCGAAATTGGGAGATCGTTTTGGATTATCAAACAAAATTCCTGAACAATTTCGCTTGGCATTACTGTTACCAAAACTCAAGTAAAAATGGAATAGTAACGTGTACTAAGCCGAAAATCTATTGTCTGGCCTGAATTCTCGGCCAAGTCGTCCATCATGCTGGAGAGACATGATGAAAATATCGTCCTATCACCGGGTTTTCTTCTGTCCAAATGATTCCAAAGACTTTTGCAGGAATATACAGGGGACACGGTGCGGGGGGATCTCAAGTGTTATAAGTTCTATCTTAGATAGCTCCAGCCCAACATTTAACATGGCCAGTATACAGTTCAACCCCCACTACTTTTAAATATGCTCCGTGGCTCATGGTATACTCATCTCACACTTGGATATCGAACAAATGCTGGTCTCTCACAGTCTGTGCAACCAATGATCGCTATGGTCAGTTTATTTATCCCTCTAATCGTCAGTGTTTTGCTGAAACAATAGAAAAATGGAATCCATTACATTGCCTGTCTTATATCATGCTATTAAATGTGAGAAATATCTCCACAGAAAATCAAAACCAGCTCCTGTGGATGGGTTGAAGTATGTGTCTTGTGGGTAGTGGGGGGGGGGGTGGCGGCGACAAAAGTATGGTAAATAACTTGTGTATTCTGTATTTCGCAAAGTCAAATATTTCAAAAATAATTAAAGAATATATAATACTGACTATTCCTTTCAAGGATGATTAACTGCCAATCAGTGACCCCCGGAAGTTGACTTCTTTCCTCCATCTTCTATACACAAATTATGACTGTACAAAGCTGGTTCCCTGCCCATCACCACTCCACCCATTCTCATATGTGCCATTGTGCTGGCCACTTGTCTATGTACAGGCAACCGTGCGAATGAAACTTTAATCACGTGGACTGCTAGTCTTGATGCAATATGATATTTGAAACCTTTCGTTTATCATGTTTTTATCCGATCAATACCGTTTCAAAACCATTTTTTTTGTACTGCTACACACAGGGGCTCGTTACCGTTGTTAATTGGTTAAAATAGGTTGATTATAGGGGGTCGAGGCCTCTTTTATTACCGACCTCGACCCCCCTATAATCAACCTATTTTAACCAATCAACAACGGTAACGAGCCCCTGTGCTGCTACACACCCTTATCATTGCAATTCCCCTAGCATCATATAAGAGCCAGATCAAACCATACTGAAACCATATCATTACCATAGTAGGTGATATGGTATCAATATGGAAAATGCTCTGGTAATACACTGCTGAGATGAGTTGGTATTAATCTGGTGTTTATAGGATAATGCTCTGGAATTGGAACAACGGGTAATAGGCCTACATTTAGTAATGATCTGCTCCCGAAAAAAAAAACTTGAGTGAAAAATTCACTCAAGTAAGAGTGGGAACTCATCCCGCTCAAGTTGGGTGAAATTCACTCAAAATTGAGCGAAATGCACTCAAGTTTGATTGAAATTCACTCAAATTTCATTCAAGTTAATAACTCGCTCAGGTTGAGTTTGATAACTCGCTCAGGTTGAAGTGAAGTTAAAAAAAATGACAAACATTATTGTACCATGGGGTGTATTAAACATTTAATATAATAACTTTACCGATTGAATTCTTATTTTCAAACTTCAATCTTAATCATTCAACTTGAATGAAATTGTTTACTTATGCCTGAGTGGGATGAATCTCCAATCTTAGTGAAGTGAAATTTCACTAGAGTTTTTTTTTCTTCTTTTTTATAGAGTGGTATGAAGGAAGTGGGAATTGTCGAGAAGCTGTGCGATTGGCTAAAACATCATCCTGTTGTGTAATTGCAACCTTGGTGGAATTTTGCAACTTCCGAGCCAACCACCTTACACGTAGCACAATAATACCCCAGCCACCAGTCAGATATTTGGACGGAAATGAGATTTTTTTTACCCGGGTAAAGTAAAATCGATGTTTGTCTAACATTTCGATTACTTTTCATTTCTGCATAATATCTCTGTTGAACGAGCGTTAAAAACAATGGTCTGGATATTCCTTTTCCCCTTATATGGGCAGTGAATGTGAAAAGTAGAAGTTGTTCTGTCGGATTCAAACTGAACAGTGTGTGCGTGGGTTCCCACCTATATGCCATAGCAACGCCATAAAGGTGATCTTCCGCTATTGTGTACCCTAATCCAAAAAAACTTAGTGACCTTTGTAAAACGACATATGTACCTAAATTAGTCAAAGCTGTAAAATTCATATGGAATATTATCAGGGTATTTAATGAGAGATCACCGTAATCAATATTGTGGATATTATAACCATAGATTGAGTTACAGTTACTCAATGCTCATTGATATTTACTTTTGATGCTGATTATTTACTCCTTCGGGTTGTTTTCCTCGTCGCCTTCCAGTTTTCTCCCTCTTCATAAAATTTTCTTGTATTGGCTAAGGGAGATAATTATTACACAGTTTTATTTCACTGTCCATTCAGAATGTCTTGATTTTGTTATTATGAGTTATATTGAATAGAAATATCTATGGACATTCGAAACCAATACTAATACTATTAGTAGATGTATGTGGCTACTCTTTAACCTGGAATACCTATCTAATTGTTAGAATGGACGCAAATACTATTATGAAATAAGTTACATAATGAATAATTACAGTTTTACTCTGTAAATGAACTACTAGAGGCCATCATTCTCTCATACAAAGTTTCCGCTGTATCTAGTATAAAGTTTTCATACCAGTACATAAGAAAATTAGATATACTATAATTCAAGTCTTGTACGACGCTCCTATGCTAATTGAAAGGATAGACTACAAATACCTGTATCTTTTTTTTTCTTTTTATTGGCAAGCTGTCTTTGCCAAATATTCATGTTGTTTTCCCCATATACCATATAGAGTGATCTGGGTGTAAATAAATGAATTGAAATTGAATTGAAATTGTGGGTAGGGGTAAAGTGGAGTGAGCCTGTCAAACGGCGCATGCGCTTTGGGTCCTGAAGTTGCCTCTGCGCAGGGTGGTTTCCATTAATACGCAAAATTCGAAATGCTGAACAAGACAAAATAGATCAGAGGTTTTGGAGAACTTGTTTTGGAAATAATGGAAATGGAATTTCTTTGGTGTCAGCTCTTGTTTTTGGAACTGCAAACATTAACATATTTAATAAATAAATAAAAAAATAAATAACAAATAAAAAAAATAAACACCATTATACCCTGGGGTGTATTAAACATTTAATACAATACCGTTATCAACTGAATTCTCATTCAAACTTCAATCTTATAGTGATCGTAAACCCTCAAGTAAAGTTTCCATCAAATGAAAGACCATTGCAAACAGTGACAAAAAATATTTATTGTAATTTTTACGATTTTATCACACAGAGTAAACTGCAAATAAAGCATGGTATTCTATGGTGGTCTGTTGCAATCATATTTAGGCCCAGTGACGTCACACTGCCTTAATACATATATTTCAAACTGTGTATGCACTTGGCAATGCTTGATTCAAGCTTAAAGTTTGTATACGTTGAGTTTCAACACATACTCACTGTTCCAGTGTGCATGTTTCACCAAAATCGGAGAGATGGTATCTCATAAGTGTCAAGTCAATTTGAATCTTGCATTTAATTTCCCCAGTTTTGGTGAAACATGCACGAACATGTTTGGTTTCAATTCCAACTTGCAGGGCTGCAATATTATTAAGTATATAAATAGTTATTAACTTGTAATTATTATCTTGCAATTACTTGTAATTTACTAACTTGTAATGAACTTGTTTCACTGTTGAAAATTTTAAATAACTTATATCGCTGCAACATTATTAGGTAAATAACTTGTAAAAGCGACCATTTTCAAAATGGCCGCCGAGGAGCCCATATTAGCTTCTGGAATCATGCACTGTACAATAGTTGTACAATGTCACAGTATAGTGATATTTATTTAATAAAAGAATGAAAATAATAATATTGATAATGATATTAAGCAAATTAGGCAAACATAGTCTCATAAAGCACCAAAGCTCACACGTAATTAGACATGGCGTTGAGAAAGCAATGAAATGTGGAGTCATTTTGTACTAGGTGATTATAGGCCGTAACAACCATTTTCCAAGATAGCCGCCAGAAGGCGCCACGAGAGGACTAAACAGTCCACAGTTAGATAGGAAGGGTCACCTCTCCCAGCAAATCCAAACAGATTTATCTTGGTAGCTCAAATGACGTAGTCTTGTGCTACTCGGGCGATTTATTGTGCATTATTTTTAATTTATTTTATTTCTTGGATTTGGCCTTAAGTAAGTTTCTGTATGATAGAGCATTTTTTACATGATGCCATGAATGCCGTGAAGAATAGGTTGAACGAAATACATTATTGAACATTGAATTATTGTCTTTTCTGGAGGTTTATACTTGGTGTAAGAACGTACAAGACAACGCCTACAATAGCCTGTGTGAGCTCAACAATGCGTCTAGACGTGACCCTTTTCAGCTGCACAAAAGCCTCAACAAAAGCCTCAACAATCCGTCTTACACCAAGTATCGACCTTTCTGGATATGCACTTCCAAAATATATTTTAACATGATGTGGTGAATATGCCTTTAGCGTGCCCAGGTGGATTCACTTCAAAACTCCGGGGGCATACTTAGGGAAACGTTGTGGCAAAACATGTATTTATTCGAAAACTGGAAATCCTGAAAAAAATTCGTTCCATTTATGTTCACTTCTATGGTTATTCCAGCCTCATTAAGCATACAGTTTGTTGGGTCGGCATGACCGCAAGTTTTCAAAGTACCGATGACGTTTTGAATCAAATAAACGAGCTTTCTATCCCCAATATGAAAAGCTAAGAAAACAGAGAGAGTATATTTGCTCTTATCTTTTTGAAATTCCGCTGAATATCAGGAGATGGTGACAGATTGGATTGAAAAATCTTGGATGCTAAGATAAGCACCACCTCAAGAACATTTCATACAGATATGAACAAAGCTTGGTTTGGTTTCAATTGCAATATCTCATTCATGGCCCAGCTGGTGCCCATGTCGATTTGACTAGAGCATGGTATTGTCCATCTACTTGTCCATATGATCTTATGCAAGTAAGGAATGTCGTTAAAGAGATGCTCCACAAGTAGTTTCAACTTAGTGGTTTTAGTTTTGAGGAAGGGGGGGGGGGGGGGGGGTTTATATGGCCACAAAATCAATCCAACAATCTGGCGGTTTAATATTTTGACTTACATAAAAATGTACTCTCCTCAAAATTTCTCTCTCGAGACCATTGCTAAAAGAAACTTGTTATGTTTGGGATATATCAGGTTATGCTCATGCAATTTCTTATCAGGGTCAAGGTCTGTGTTTTATGCGAAATATGTCTAAAAACATATGAAGTATACGTTATTCTAGATGTATGTCTTCGTTTAATAGTAGCGAAGTATAAACTGGTTGGGTACAAGATACTGCGCTGATGTGAGGAGTTCAATCACCTCGCAAACCATAACTACAAACAATAATTAATTCGTTATAGGTTCCACTCAAGGTTTCTTTTGTTTGGCTATTAATAGTGTTCATCTTTTAGAATGCTATAGCAGGCAAGTTACTGGCATCACGTTTCGTATTGTAAACTAATCCGGAGCTCAAGGGGTCGTTTAAGCATGCTTTGCAAATTTTCATCGAGTTTGAATGACATGAAAAATCGTCTTGTCAGCATCATTAAACCTTTCCCCACTACATGCTTTGATGAGCTCATCAGCACCGATACTTCAAAGTCGAATTGCATGTAGCATTCGACTTCCCGGATTTGGAGTACCGTAACGTCGTTGTATTAGCGTGTTAGCTGAACTATACGGAGATATGTTTCTAAGCATTCGACCATTCCATCGTATGCCCTCTGGTGTCTCTGTTATGTCAGGTGATGTGAGTTCACAGTAGCATTTTTTTTTTATTTCAGGGGACAAGAGTTCACATGAGAAGTGTATTTTGCCTTAGTTAGTTCTAAGCGACCATGCGTTTATATTCCTCCGATTCTAAGACATATTCACATGATGTGGTGAGGTATATAACCGTACCTTCAAAACTGCTAGATTCAGTTTGTAATATTGTATCAAGAGGGGAGAGTGTATATTATGTATTCACAATATTATCTATTATCATATATAGTAATAGTTCTGAAGGCATAGACGCTTGCCCATGATGAGAACTTGCACTTCCATCAACTTGAAGATTCTTGAAGACTATCGAGTACGTATGGAGCCCCTACCTCATATTTACGACTTAGTAATTATGTGGATCGGGAATGTCGACGTTATGAGGATAATAGGATACAAACAGGCAGTGTAGGCTAAGATGTTTATGGAAAGTTTTATCTCCATATCAAGTTTATAACTTGGTTGGCTAATAAGAATTTGGAAAAAATGTTTTCCTGTGGTCGCCAATTCGAAACCCCAGATGGCCGATAATTGTCTTCCGAGAATACACAATTCTATAGTGGAGCCATCTTAATCTCGAAGTTTGCGAGTGGTCATTGGAATAGATATATAGATATGAACTAAAATAAGGCTCAGATGGCGGCCATCTTGAAAATCCAAGGTGGCCGGTTTTACACCATAGCTATGGTGAAATATTCGTCGTGCTATACCCGTAAAATAACAGTGTATCAACAGGAATAATGTATACATTGCGCGGATAATAAATTATTGACTGAAATCTGCTTCGGATGGCGGCCATCTTGAAATACAAGATGGCCTTCTTGGCCATATGACTTGTCTAACATTGATATGGGGTTTTCTATCAATATTCAGACAAATGACCAACACAAATATTGCCGACCAGATAAAACAGTGCAGGATTCTAGATGATATGGGCTGCTGGCGGTCATTTTGAAAAATGGCCGCTGTGACTCACATAGGAAAAGTTCAAGGTGGTTCCATGCCCAGAAATGCTCCCCAGGTCACGATGTACCTCTATGCCAAATTTTATGCTTTTATGAAAAAAGGCACAATTTTTTTACATAATGACTGGACTATAATTAAGGGACAACGTTTTGAAAGTCGTGTAATAGGAAAGTGTCTCTTCTTCGGTGTAATCTAATTGAATTCAGTAAAGTCATACATCAAAACGTTTCTCATCTCATGGAGAACCTCACCATAACATGGTCTATATACAGAAATACAAATCCACAAAAACATTTGTTCTTAAGACTACCAGCAGAAGTACATATATATTAAAAACACAATATTGAAAAGCAGTTAAGAAATTTCTGTATTGTGTGCTACAACAAAGACTATGTTAGTTAAGGAAATTGTTTTGAGTAGTAATTTAAAATATTTTAATTGTCTCGTCTAGAAATTTTGTGTGAACAGAGCCTACCTGACATGTGGATCAAATCACAGATTTGTGTCAAATGGCAATTAATTAGGCAGCTTCTTTTAGAACCAGGCACACTCAGAACAGGCTTTGAATGATAGGCAGTCAGGGATTCATTGGAAAGAATCCAGGTCATTTCCCTCACTGACTGCACAAACTAGTTTTTAGATGTGTTCGTTTTTCAAACTAATACAGGTTGGTGACGGGGGTGTGACACACACCTGTCTTGGGTAACTCCACACAAGTTTGGACTGTCCTTCATATTGGCTGACATGAATTCGCATTGCCTTTGACAATTGTGTTGACAAGGGAAATGATAAAAAATCTTTTAAAAATACTTTCCAACGAAATTTTCTTTTCTGACATAGTCTTTGTTGCAGTAGTGATTTCATACAATTCTTAATACCATCTTTCAAGAGTGTGTGTTTATTCTTTATTGACTCCTGCTGGCAGTGGCGAAGTTCTTTGTTTCTGTAATTTTATTCTCCAATTCACAGTTTGTTTAAAGTGGTGTCATATTTACATTCAGCAAGATTTGGGCAACATTTTGGTATATGAAAAAAGGTAACCAACTATGTTGCCTATTTAGCAATCAGATCACCTGTGATTATATGAAACATGAGGCAGCACCTAAAAGGTGCAGCAACCCCTCAGCCAGACAGTTTTAGTCAGTGTATATTGGTATACAATGGATGGAAAATGCATATGTAAAAGCCTGAAAGATTTGGTTGAATGCAGAAGATGCTTTAGCAGTGGCTTGTAAAAGATTAAAATAGGATAAATTTAGTGTGGGATGTTGGATGCATTGGGGGACTATAATAAATAATTTGACATATCACTGTGCGAAAAATATGGCGAAAGAACAAAAATATTCTGAACAAAAACAAAAGGCTTTAAGCCATTCTGGCTTTGAACCCTAATAATAATCTGAACCAGCTGCAACAGTTCGGCTTCTAGAGCATCAACATAATTATATGAATATTTTCCATTTAGTTGCCATGGGAACCACAAAAAAACATTCAAATGTACCCAATTTGAATAGTCTTGTGCTCTTTCATACAGCAATGTTGCATACCAAATTTAAAATCTCCAGCTGCAATGGTCCGGCTTGTAGAGTATCAACGTCGTTACATGGATATTTTCCGTCTTGTTGCCATGGAAACCACAAAAACCATCAAAATTTACCCAATTTCAATAGGCTTGTGCTTTGCTACATATCAATGCTGTATGCCAAATTTGAGGTCTTCAGATGGAACAGTTCAGCTTCTAAAACATTATCGTCGTTACATGGATATTTTATGTCTGGTTGCCATGGAAACCACAAAAACCATCCAAATGTATCCAATTTCAATAAGCTTGTGTTTTGCCAGACATCAATGCTGTACACCAAATTTGAAGTCTCTAGATGAAATGGTTCAGCTTCTAGAGCATTAACGTCATTACATGGATATTTTTCGTCTTGTTGCCATGGTACCACAAAACCATCGAAATGTATCCAATTTCTATAGGCTTGTGCTTTGCGACACATCAATGCTGTATACCAAATTTGAAGTCTCTAGATGGAACGGTTCAGCTTCTAGAGTGTTAACGTCGTTACATGGATATTTTCCGTCTTGTCGCCATGGAAACTGCAAAAAACCTTGAAATGTATCCAATTTCAATAGGCCTGTGCTTTGCCACGCATCAATGTTGTATACCAAATTCAAAGTCTCTAGATTGAACGGTTCAACTTCTAGAGCGTTAACGTCGTTACATGGATATTTTCCATCTTGTTGCCATGGAAACCACTGAAACCTTCGAAATGTATCCAATTTTAATAGGCTTGTGCTTTGCCACACATCAATGCTGTATACCAAATTCGAAGTCTCTAGATGGAACGGGTCAGCTTCTAGAGCATTAACGTTGAATTCGGAAGGACGAGCGGACGGACAAGCTGAATCCAGTATATCCCCACTTCGTAACGGGGGGGTGGGGCGGGGGTAGAAATGGCCTTTATGCTAGTATGCTTCAGATGGAAACTTATACAATTTGGATATCAATTGGAGAGAAAATATGCCTATTGACATAAATACTTAGTTGCATAATACACGTAGCTGCCCAAGATGATAAGTATGGCTGGGGCTGCTGGGACTGCTGGTAAACATCTAATGGGATTGTGGTTGAGCACCCAAATAATAAACTTCCACCAAATTTGAAGTCTCTAGCTGGAACGGTTTGGCTTATATCATCTTCACATCGGCAAAGACATTTTTTTGGTGATGTTGCCATGGAAACCACAAAAATCATCACAACGTACCCAAATTTGATAGGCTTGTGGTTGACTACCCAACAATAGTACACAGCAAATATGAAATATCTATCGCCAACGGTTAGACTTTTATCGCATTCACATTTGTATCGTCATATGAAAATTTTCCTTGACGTTGCCATATCACGCAATATTCATCACCAAGTGCCCAAATTTGATAGGCTTGTGGCTGACCACCCAACAATCCTGTATACCAAATTTGAAGTTTCTAGAAGACCGTAAGACCGGACGTACATGCCGACGACAAAACCCCGCAGCCTAATAGGCTGAGGGGTAAAAAGGTAGCTGTACATATATCATCCCCTTAATTAAAGGCAAGATGAACGGTTTATATTTGACTGTATGAGTATATTAAGTTAAAATATATTTCTAGCCTACCTGGAGACCAATATCTTGTATTTTACACCATATCGCTTGTGTCAAGTGGAATACACATCTACGGTTTCCTACAGTGCAGGGGAAGACTCGGCGGATTCCATTCCATATGGTCTTCTCGAAATCAGTGACCATCAGATGGACGCGTGGGGCATATGGCAGCATGTCTTTGATCATTGATCAATTGTCTTACAAAGACAAGCAAATAAAGCAATATTTGTTCTCTCTACATGAGAACATCTTACAGAAGAAATTGCCGTTGTTGGGATTAATCACTGGACATTAATAGATAGGACCTACAGCTTTACCTTTGAGAATAAACTGCCTCACAACATGAGGCACCTCACTCAAGCATGCCTATGGTTATTTTAATATGGCTATTTTAATGTCGGGTAAATGGAAACCTTTTTATATATTTGCATGTTTTATCTGTTGTCTGATGTTTGTAGTTGTGTATGTAAATGTTTTATATGTATGTATGATTGCGTTTTAGCCCTGCTGAGCACAACTTTTACGCAAATAAACTAAACTATTCAACATGACAACATGTAATATGTTCAGGGCCGTAGCCAGGATTTACTGAGGGGTGGTTCGCCTTCATTCCAAAAGGGCACATCAGGGGGTTCGCTGTATGGAGCAAATAGGGAGTTCGCTTCAGTGTGTGAAAAGGGCATTTATATGAGAAAATATATAAAATTTCCGAAAGGGGTTCGCCCGAACCCAGAAAACCCCCCTTGGCCACGGGTCTTGATTTTTATATCTCATATAACAAATTATTTGAAAAACAATAAATTGAAGGTGCATATTATTATTCGAAAAGTAATGCCGAGTATGTATATGTGTACCACAGAATATCATATATTTTTCCTGTGGGGGTGGGGGGTGGGGGGTGGGGGGGGGGGCAGGGGACTGGGGGAGAAGTTACTCAAATTTGTAGGGGGGGATGTTTTTTTGGAGGGGGGAGGAAGATATTTCAGGTACATAGTGTGAATGTCTGTTGTTATTCATGGAAATTGTTCACCAATGTTAATTCTCTGGTATGTGCAATAGATTTCGTTCAAATATTTCTTACTTTCTGATCTTCATGAGAAGGTGAAAATCGGGCTTTGCCATTTACAAGCCGACCAATGTGGCTGCCTGGACAAAGCCTTTAGCCTATCTCGCGTTACAGGGTGTTGCGAATCCCCTGAAGAATTGTTTCTACTCCTTTTTACAACGGTTTCCTTCAGCAGTAAAATTACCCTTACAAGGCCTAATAAGCCCAAAGGATGCACTTGATCAAATCAACAAAACAAAAGAACAATACCGCGGAATGTTCACATCGACGCCGGGCGAACACCTGGAAAACTAAATAGATGAAATGAACAGGGTAATACCAATGCGGGGGTCATAACCAGTGCCCCCGTATGTCTTACGGAGGGTCCAATCGGTGGGCCACATGTCGTACAAACAAAAACATTTTTTTATTTCTATTAATTAGTCATGTTGATAGCTAAATTGCGTAAATTCGGCAGTGTATTTCAAAGAATTTCAATCATATTTGAAGCAAATCTAATCCAAAATAACATCTAGATTTATCTTTCTCGCATTTCGAGGGAACGGTTTTTTTCGGCAATACATCGGAGAGAATTGTTTGCCTCCGCATACGAAGTACGATGAGAGGCATAGAGTGTTTGGCAGGTCCATCTGTCTGTTTCCCCGTCTCACTTATATGGTGTTCTATTTGGGCCAATTTGATCTCGCGCGTCGACTTGCAAAAGGGCGACGCGCGACGCGCGACGCGAAGCGTTTTGAAACCCGACGTCGCCCTCTCCGTCGCGCGTCGCCTTTTGCAATGTTAAAGAGATAGGCCAAAACTGATGGTGTCTTATTTGGGCCAATTGCCCTATCTCCTAACATTGTAAAAGTCGACGCGCGACGCGCGACGGAGAGGGCGACGTCGCCTTTCAAAACGCGACGTCGCCTTTTCGCGTCGCCCTTTTAAAAGGGCGACGCGCGACGCGCGACGGACATTCGCGTCGCCCTTTTAAAGGGCGACGCGCGACGCGCGACGGACATTCGCGTCGCGTGTCGCCCTTTTAAAAGGGCGACGGACGACGGACAACGGACATTCGCGTCGCGCGTCGCCCTTTTAAAAGGGCGACGGACGACGGACGACGGACATTCGCGTCGCGCGTCGCCCTTTTGGCTTACAAAAGTGCGCATGTCTGGGGGGAGCATGTATTACTATAATGTTCACAGCTGTGATTTTCGATTCTTGTAGCTCCTGACTGACCGGTGTTGGTAATTATGTTGGTGATAGCAAAAATGACAAGATATTTTGCATGCTGATGTTTCGCTGTCTGAAATGCTTTTTTTGCTGATCAATTTTCGAAGACTGGTACCTGTATTCCACAAAATCCACAAATTCGCTTGTCAATGTGTTACTATTTCGCCGGACTAATACGTCAATTAAATTCAAGTTTCCATTAATGAACAAAAGCGTATGTAAGTAACTATTATGCAGGATTAACAGTAACGACTGGAAAACAGAGGGAAAATAATTAATCGCTTGTGTAGTTCAATGGAACTGTGAGATCTTACATTCTGGAGACCTGTTAAAACGCACCGCGTTGCATTTTATCTCGAATCATACAACCCTTTTTAATAGTAAGGCTTTGTTTTCTGCCATTTCAGACAAGTGACTATGCTCACGCCGAATATACCATCAAGAAATAAAGGTGAAGGTGTGTGGATCGTTGTAACGGTTTTCTGCCGAAAAACAGTAACTTTCGTTTTCGGCCGGAAAACAGTAAGATCCCACATTTCCTTTGAGCTACACAAGCTGTTAATTAGTTTTTCTCTGTTTTCCAGTCGTTACTGTTACTCCTGCAAAACTGTTATTTACATAAGCTTTTGGTTCATTATTGGAAACTTGAATTTATTTTACGTATTAGCCCGACGAAATATGAACACATTGACAAGCTAATAGATGCGTATTGTCCTCGCGATGGAGGGGTGTGGATTTTGTGGAACACAGGTACCAGTGTTCGAAAATTAATCAGCAATATAACATATCTGACAGCGAAACAATTAAAGTATGTGATACATAGTCTCCATGTATGTTAAATATCTTGTCATTCTTGCTTTGTTGCAGTAAATTCTCAGCAAATTACCAACACCGGTCAGAAGCTACACGGTTCGGAAATCGCAGATGTGAACATTTTTTTTCGTTCGAAATTAACACCCCAAATCACAATACAACGAAACAATACGAGACAGAACAAGACTATATGATACGACACAATACAATAAAATGCAAAATAATACCATACATTACAATACAATATATTACAATTCAACATATTACAACTCAATACATTACAAAAAAATACAATTCTAAACAATAGCATACCATACAGTACGGTGAAATATACTATAATTCAACACATCAAAGTACAAACACAGATACACCTTTACATAAAAGGAGAAAGTTAACAAAGATTGTGAATTTTATATAATACGTTTGTACAGCCTATAGTGGCAAACTTCAATTGATAATTTGATTGATGCTCCCCCCAGACATGCGCACTTTTGTAAACCAAAAGGGCGACGCGCGACGCGAATGTCCGTCGTCCGTCGTCCGTCGCCCTTTTAAAAGGGCGACGCGCGACGCGAATGTCCGTCGTCGTCGCGTCGCCCTTTTTAAAAGGGCGACGCGCGACGCGGATGTCCGTCGCGCGTCGCGCGTCGCCCTTTTGAAAGGGCGACGCGCGACGCGAAAGGGCGACGTCGCGTTTTGAAAGGCGACGTCGCCCTCTCCGTCGCGCGTCGCGCGTCGCCTTTTACAATGTTAGGAGATAGGGCAATTGGCCCAAATAAGACACCATAAGTTTTGGCCTATCTCTTTAACATTGCAAAAGGCGACGCGCGACGGAAAAGGGCGACGTCGCGTTTTGAAAGGCGACGTCGCCCTCTCCGTCGCGCGTCGCGCGTCGCCCTTTTGCAAGTCGACGCGCGAGATCAAATTGGCCCAAATAGAACACCATACACTTACACTATGCAACTACTCCAATAGTGTTCACAAGAATTTTCCTACACATGTTTACATGGTTTGAAGATATTGTATTTATCAGAGGAAATATTAATTTTTCTCATATTTATGACGTTTTGAACGTTCTTTGGATTTAGCCAGTTTTCTTCATTCACTCCAGTATATATGTTCATGTGAAATCAACCAGTCCAACAGGTTTAACTGGATGCTTGGGAATGTGCATATTCTATTTATGAGACGGAATATTGTTTTTGTCATATTTATGACATGACGTTTTGGACTTATCGATTTTCCACATCTATTAACTGGTCCACCAGTTTTCACTGGATACTACTGAAATTGTGTAAACATATTTAATATTTTAGTGGATGTGCATCATTCTATTTGTATGATGAAATATTAATTGTTGTCATATTCATGACGCTTTGGACTTTGCCGAATTTCTTCATCTATTTTACCCACGAAAGAGGGGTAAGGAGAAAAGCAACCAACATGTTCCGGTACACAGACCAATTCTTGTGACAGGGGACGTAACACTTCCTGGACTATCCATTCACTTATTCTCATTTCAATCATCATCAGTTATGTTGTTGTTGTTGTTATGTTATGTTCATTTGTACTATAAACACTTAGTGCTTTCAATTATTTATATCATCAATTCAAATATTCAGGTTCAAGCCCCTGTGGTTATACCCCTACGATAATATGCTTGTACTCCTATGATATATGCATGCAATACGTTTAGATACATATAGGGGAGATTGGGGTACAGTGGGACATAGGGCACAGTAGCACAAGCCGTCTAGCTCCTATGTCAAGGACTGAAAGCACATCACATTATTATCAGCAGAAAGCCACCACCCCCATACAACTTCTATATTGATTACAAGTGAAAACTATCATTGGTAAAACATTAGGGACAAAAAAATTGTTTTTGAGCGGTCCAAGTAATTTTTTATGATTGAGGATGATATTTCGTTATACCAAGTTTTCAGCAGTACTTCATTGCTGTTGTGTCCCTACTGGGAGAGGATCATCTTAGCTTTCTAAGGGCATTTCACGTTTCACGAGCAGAAGTTTCTACGTATGATCGTGCCATGCGTTCGGATGATGGGAGAGGATAGACAAAGGCACAATTTAATTATATCGATTTAGTATCTCAGATGTATGTATTAGTTTTTTTTTCATAGAACGGACCATATCAAGCACCTGGGGCAGACTGGGACACATTTTCTGAGGCACATTGGGACAATAGTATAATCAAATGGTGAAATTTACTTTCAGCCTAAAATGCTATTAAAGTGCATTATTTTATTTTCTAGATAGTAGTAATGGCTAATCCTATCGGATTTGATGAGTTTAACTAACACTTTCAAAGTCAAATGCTTTCACTGGCATGAGAATCACACAAAATATTTCTTCCTCAAATTTGGCCTCTGAGAAATATTTTATGTAAAGAAGGGTTCTAAAATTGCAACTAACTTAACCATCGCTGTTGAATCTTCTAAATTCTTATCACAGTGACAGCTAATTTCCTGAAAACTTCCAATTATTGGGAAGCTTTGTAGAAGGAATTGCAAATTTCATTCTGTTGTTCGATATCATACAAGTTAGCATTTCTCCATTATATTTCAAAGATAATTTCACACAAAAATTGCTACAATCTTAATGTTTCTATTGCAAATAAATTCTCCTTACCATAGCCTGCTAAACAGTTCCATCTCTCGTCGCCTCTCGAAAAGTTTTACGATTTGGTAATCAGAGTATACCTCAACTGGACTCGCATGAAAACTAAAAGGCTAAAACTAAATTAAACATATAGCAAAATATGCATTGCTGCATGTCACAGTCACAGGTCAACTTCTTACTCGTGCCATATACATGAACTAGGCCCAAGCGAAAACTGAGTGGTCCATTGTTGGGGTAGACCAATAAAAGAACAAACCTGTGAAACAAGAGCCGGGGATCTTACACCGATTGTTTTGCTTTGTTATGTTAAGGTATTTCAATTCATAACAAACGACAGAAAACAATTCGTTCGACAAATTAGAATAATACCTGTATGCCAGATGTAGATTTTGATTATAGGGGAAACCATGCGGCGTCAAATTTATAGTACTGGTCCACTCTTTTCCACACGTAGGTGAAAATATCAACCAAATCATTTTCCATATTAAGTTTTCATTTCATATTTCTGTATTTCTCAGGCAAATTTGTCTTTATATTATACTTTATCACTCCGGTTTGACACCTGTAGATAAATTTGACGCTGCATTTGGGGTTCTTATATACTTTATAACTGCTTTAAACCCAATCGACTAAATTGTCTCAAAATACCATCATAACCACGCACGTGAAAGGCGCGTCCCGCCCGGAGAGATTTTCCATTTTCCATAATCTGGAGCATTTTCAGGGGTTTCCTTCGTAGCATTTATATAATTGGAAATATAAGTGGAAATTATATTACAGGAGCAGTTGTTTGAGTTGCCATTCTCAGAACCTTGGGACGACGGAAAGACCCTTCCGCCCCAGTAGGCTTAGGTGTGTGTGTGGGGGGGGGGGGGGGGGGGGTGGCGCCCCCTGTCCCTCTTCCCGGTTCCTACGCCTATGGTAGATACAAATGCCTTCGTGGTGTTGGAGGTGGATGAGGAGTCCATACCAAATCACCATTTCTATACGATGTAATGCAAAAATGTATTAAACAAAAAAACAAAAACAACAAACGGGTCGTCGCACCATTTTTGGATGGCACTAGTATAGAAAGTGCAAATCTCATGGCATTAGTGTGGGGAATGAGGCGTAGCTTTGAACCTCGAGGTGACTTCCGGTTCGAGATCACTTCGGTGACTTCCTGGTGGATGCAAAAAACGTGACTTGGAAAGCATCCGGATATCTCGTAAAATATGCAGAAGGACGGAAATCTCAAAAAGAAGCAAGAAAGACGGAATTTACACCCATTAAACTCCTGAATGTTGTGGAGTATAATTAAGGTACGGTGTGAGGCTTCTATCGATCTGGATTAAGCTGTAGCGTATGACTGAAGAGGTATCAGAGTCTGGTGTGACATAAGCTCGCCATGCGAACCGGTGACGCCATGGTATGGATGCGCAGTCAAGGAGTAGTAGACAAAGGTCATATTTGGCTGCGCATGGGTGTGTCTGGGCGATCTAGTGGTCATCCTTTCTCCAAGCGGGACATGCAGGATGTAGTATTAAATCTTCCGTGTTGTAGACTAAAACTGGGGTGCTGTCTACGCTGGTCGATAACATGGTCCAAAAGCACAGCCGAGTAGTAGCAGAGAAAGGCCGTTTCGTCGTCTAAACTACGGGAGCTTTAATACGACACTCTGCACTGCTGATTTGGAGCAAATATGGCCCATTTATTTCCCTCCAAAACTGCTTTTTCTCTACTTCTCCACTGCGCATGCGTACCATGACATTACCGATCAATGTAGACTACGACTTCAGGGATGCTGTCCACGTTGATTGGTGACGACATGGTGCAAATGCGCAGTCGAGCAGTAGCTGAGAAAATGCATTTTCGGGATGTGTTTGGATGATAGATGTGCGATACTTGGCCCTAATGGGTCGTACAGGGGGTCAAATTGAAGCTCCTAGCGTGACGGGGGTGCTGTTCACGTTGATCGGTGAACATGATTAGTAGAAAAAGGGCATTTCCAGAATGCGCATTGGCCTATTTCTCATGTGTCGATCACATGAACTGCTGCGTGAGTTATAGGGTCGTTTGGCGTCGTAAGATTTTCATGGAGCACGCTAGTTTTTTGTCCCCCGAGGCAACGCGGCCGGTTCTTGCTTCTGTGTGTCCGTGAATGTCTGTGAATGTCCATGTACGTCCGTGCATGCTTGTTCAAATTTTCCGCAAGCGATAACTTCATAACGCGGTGTTGGATTCTTCCGAAATTCGGCATACACATTCCTTGCGACAAGACGCCAGTCGGTATTGCATTTCAGCAACATCTGCCTGAAGGTGGCACCACTGGGTCTTGCTTCTTTGTGGCCGTGGATGTCCGTGTACGTCCGTGCATGTCTGTTCAAATTTTCCGCAAGCGATAACTTCCTAACGCTTTGTTGGATTCTTCAGAAATTCGGCATACGCATTCCTTGCGACAAAACGCCAGTCGGTATGGCATTTCAGCAACATCTGCCACTGGGTCAAAATGGAAATTGGTTCTTTGTGGCCGGGGATGTCAGTTTGAATTCTTTACAAGCGATAACTTCCAAATGCTTTGTCGGATTCTCCCGAAATTCGGCATACGCATTCCTTGCGAAAAGACACCGGCTCAGCCACTGCTATTGCATTTCAGCAACATCTGCCTGAAGGTGTCGCCACTGGGTCTCGCTTCTTCATGTCCATTCCCGTCCGTGGATGTCTTTGCAAGCGATGTTCTTTGCAAGCGATAACTTCAAAAGCTTTGTTGGATTCTCCAGAAATTCAGCATACGCATTCCTTGTGACAAGACACTGGTTTGCTACTGCATTTTGCATTTCAGCAACATCTGCCTGAAGGTGGCGCCACTGAGATTCCCTTCTTGTCCGTTCCAGTTAAAATGGGCCTTCAATGAAATAATTCTATTCCATCATATGATTTACTCTAAAGCTTTTGCATGAACCACATTTTATTTCAGAAGTATAATATGAAATAACTGGCGGGGAAACTGGACCCCTGGTTTTTTTTTAAATTTCGTGTCATCTTAAATGAAGGACAACATTTCCTTCAATTTGGCTGTCATATGATTTACCCTAAAGCTTCTTCAAGAACCATTTATGTCCACACATGTAACTTACTATATCAATTACGACTGAGTTCCTAACGTTCGGGTGCACACTGACTGTGCATATGAGCAATTTCCTGAATTGAATTAAATTGAATTCAACCTTGCTGGTCTTCAGACTGACAGATGATGGCATGCAGTTGTCAGTGCAGTTGTTCATGTACAGGGAGCTTTCTATGGCTTTCATGTCAGCACACCACCACTACCCTCAAGGAGAGCATGTTCCCACCCCCAAGGTGCCGAGCCGCACCCTCTAAATCCCAAACTAACCCTCACCCGACCCTCATATATTGTGTTTGAGCATATATATCTCCAATATATCTTGGCAGAAAGTTGAAATTTGTGTGTAGTCTGCAATATTGATATAATTCTGCCACCCGACAATGAATTGCAACCCCAAAAGATTTCAATTTATCAGGCACAGACCCATGTTTTTACCCCTCGGCCAATTTTGGCCATGGGGTATTGTCGTCGTCTTGTACGTCCGTCTGTCCGTACATCCGTTCGTCAGCGAGATAGTCGGTTCCACTGATGAATTCCAAATTTGGTATGCTTATTTACCTAGTCAACGACCAGAAGCCTATTGAATTGGGACCTGATTGGGTGGAAACCTTGGCGGCCATCTTTAATTTTATGCAAAATAAATAATGATCCATATCTCGGAAACCATTCAACTGTTCAATACAAAATTTGATATACATCATCGCTACATCATGCAACTTTCAATGAATTACCAAACAGGCTTTTCTGATTCGCTAGAAACCCTGGAGGCCATCTTTAATTGATGCGAAATTGATAATGATACATATCTCGGTTACCATTCAATTGTTTTATATGAAAGTTGGTATACATCATCGATACATCCAGATACTTTGAATCGGGAACTGATTGACCGAAAACCTTGGCGGCCATCTTTAATTTATGCAAAATAATTAATGATCTCTATCTCTGATTCCGTTGAAGTGCTCGATGTAAAATTTGGTATACATCATCGATGCATCAAGAGACTAACGATGAATGACAGATCTGATTTCTCTGATTGGGCGGAAATCTTGGTGGCCGTCTTTAATTAATGCAAAATCTTTAATGATGTTTATCTCTCATACCATTTAAGTGTTCTATACGAAACTTGGTTTACAGCACCGATGTATGTAGAGATTTGCATTAATAAATAACAACATCAGTTCCTCGGAGTGGCGGGAAGGATGGGCGGCCATCTTTAATTTATGCAAAATAATTAATGATTTTTATCTCTGATACTGTTCAAATGCTCAATGTAAAATTTGGTATACATTATCGATGCATCAAGATAAATGAATACCGGTTTCTCTTATTGCATGGAAACCGTAGGGGCCATTTGTAATTGCAAAAATTTTGATAATCTGTATATTTGTCACTTGACTGCTTGATGTTCCTGACATCTTGGTTCAAATTGAATACATTATGAATGGCTGGCGCCCAGAGCCGAGGGGTTTTCAGATGCGCAGCTTCGTATTGTATTGGTAAGTGGGTCCCTTGTCTATAGATCTTGCTTGGAATTGTTTTTCATGCCAATCCACCTCTGGATGGCACCACCTGAGGGCCAAGTTAAAATTGCATCTCCAGACAATAACTTTTGAAAACCTTAAGGATTCTTTCCAAATTTGGTGCCTTGCCTCAAGATCTGGCTTGAGAATGTTATTCGTGTTGATTCGTGTGCAGTGTTTCCAGACAATAATTTTTGAAAACCTTGACCGATTCATTCCAATTTTGGTGTGGGGGTACTTCACCTCAATTTCTCTTTTGGCATTGTTTTTCATGCTGATCCACATATAGGTGGTGCTACCTGGGGGCAAATTTTGAATTATATTTCCGGACAATAACTTTTTAAAACTTTAATGAATTTTTTCCAAGTTTGGTATATGAATACTGTACTTTACCTGAAGGTTTCGCTTGGGATTGTTTTTCTTGTCGATCTGATCATAGGTGGCGCCAAGTTAACATTTTCTATTTCCAATGTCAAGGAATCGACTGTATCTAGTTTCTTCAATATTTGGCATATATGCATTCCTTGTGAAAAGATGTTGATTGGTATTGTGTTTCAGAAAGATCTTCCTCAAGGTGGCGCCACTAGGGTTCTTTCTGTTCTTTTGTGCTGCAAGCAATAACTTTGACATGCTTTGAAATGTCACTCGAAATTTGGTTTCCGGGCAATAACTTGAGAACTGCTCATCGAATTATTCCCATATTAGGCATGCATATACATTGTACCTTGCCATGAGATGTTGCTTGGGATTGCGTTATCCACTTCTGCTTAGAAGGTGATGCCAATAACTTGAGAACTGCATGCATTCTTCTCAAATTTAGCATGCATGTACCATGCCGGGAGACGTTGCATGGGATTGCCTATCACTCACTTGCACCTACAGCTGGCGCCACCTGGTGGCAAAATCCCAAATTTGTCCTCGGGGTAATACCATGACATAAGATGTCGCTTGAGATTGCGTTTCGCCCACTTGTGCCTACAGGTAGCACCACCTCGTGTCAGAATCTAAATTTGATTTCGCTCATCGGATTCTTCTCCAATTTGGTATGCAGATACCATGCCATGATATGTCCCCTGGGATTGTATTTCGCCTGCTTCTGCATACTGGTGGCAACACCTGGTGGACAAATCTGAAAATTGTTTCTAGCAATAATTTGACAACTGCTCATTGGATTCTTCTCAAATTTGGTATTTATATGCCATAAGGTGTCGCTTGGGATTGTGTTTCGCCCACTTGTGCCTACAAATCTAAATTTGGTTTCCGGGCAATAACTTGTTGGAGACCCCTCTTCAGATTCTTCCCAACGTTCGTATGCTGATACATGTACCTAGACTGAAGAACTCGCTGTTAAACCACGGTAATAAACAGACAGTGTCAGCGTACGGTTCCAGCTGTGTCCCCTTCAGTTATTGGTCATTCGACCCCGCCATTCTAAACTAAGTTAGCATTTTCATTGGATCACTATTCATAGGAGCCACCCCAATCTTCATACACAACCACGTGACTGTCTCAGTTGACTGATGACATAGAGCGGCCTCGTTTTCAATTTCAAAATCTGCCGTCTAACTGGGAAAATGTTGTTGTTGCTGCATCAGCTGATCATTAGCCCTCCGTAGAAGGGTCCAATACTATAGGCTAATACATGTACCATGCCATGAGATGATGCTTGGGATTGCGTTTCGCCCACTTGCACCTACAGGTGGCGACAGTAGGTGGCGACACCTGGTGACAAATTTAAAATTTGGTTTCCGGGCAATAGCTTGAGGATGCCTTCAGCTTCTCGTCAAATTTGGTTTGCAGATAATGCCTTGATATGTCACTTGTTGCTTCTCGGTTACATAATTTTCATGCTTCACTGCATGGAAACTCTATATTACAGAAGCAATCAACTTTCAGTCAACCGTTCTGAGTTGAACACCGATCGAACACCGCCCGCTGTCTACTTTCTCAAGCATAAGAAAACAAAATTAGCACCATGTGTTTTTTTCTTGCAGAACCATTGAAAAATACTCAGTTAAGAGTGGATTTCCAGAACAAAAACAACACCAATGTCTTGAACCTCTCTCCTTCTCGGTAAAGCATCGCACTTCTTGTTGCGCATTGGTTCTTCACTTACCACTTTGCTGGAGATAATGTTGGAAGCCAGACAAATGTACGCTGATCAAATAGCAGGCCTAGATAAGGATATTTCTGAGTGTTAAAATTACCTGGGTTGGGATAGCCGAGGTGCCTCCAGTGCTGGCTAAGAGTGTCCCTTTTCTATAGTAACTAAGGACGAACACTTTATCTTTAATGTGGAGAATATATTCTAGTTCCGGAGAAGATAGGAACTGGACATTCTTAGCTGCCGTATATTCTAAGTGCTCCCTTGTCGTGGCGCGCTGTTCAGTGCGGTCGGAAATTGCGCGACAGAAAATGGTTACGATAAGGAACCTGAATTTCATCAATTCTGACAAATAGTCCGAAAATCAACTCATCGAAAAATACTATGTTTAGCAAATATTTGAATTGCTTCATGGAAATCCAAGCGCTTGAAGCGGTTGGTAGCTTTTTCAATGGTGTAAACACAGATGTCGTCTGCTTTGTTTATTCACCAAGTTGCCCACCGAAGCAAAAAATAGCACAGAATATACTGGTTTGTAATCTCGTATAAAACTTCATTTCATTCTGTTGGATAGTTTTTGTGCATGGGGAATATAATCTCCCGACCCACGCTGTTACGTTCTGGGACAGAATACATAACCAGTTATATTCTGTCCCAGATATGAAATCAACACAGCTTTTAACGAAAGCGTCAAGAACCAGACATAGCTCTTCAAGTCAGTAGACAAGTTCTCGCTCTGAAAGAATATATTTCTAACCTTATTATCTCTGACAAGATTTAATAATATTGAAACAAGTTTTTAAAAGTAAGCTCATTTCAAAATCGTTTAAACAATAATTTAGAAAAAAGAGATAAATTTAAAAAGTCTTCAATTTCAGTAGCTTCAGGTAAACTTATGCTATCTTATTATTTTATTGTTTTCAGATAATTGATATAGAATTTGATTCTAAAACTTGGTGTAACTACACCATTTTTGGCAGACACATTTTAGTATCTTGCCATATAGTATCGTATCGTATCCTTCGTAAATTCCTCCTTTACATAGGAGCACCTCCTTACTGAGTACATATTTATTATTATACAATCAATTGGAACCACTCACATTTTTATAGCTCGACTATCGTGCTGTGAAGCGAACATTTATTATACAATTGGACGAACTACCATCCTGAAAGTGCTGTGATAGTCTAACCATGTGAGCTTCCTAGTATGCGATGTACTACTGTGAGTGAATTTATATAGCGGTCACTGACAGACACACAGGTACTTTTTTCTCCAAGTGCCTCCGCTGGCGAAGGTCTAGCGTAGCAACTAGTTCCACCATCAGTCCATTTTACCCTGGACACCGAATCAGCCCAGCATCTTTGTGAATAGGCGAGTATATATGTAAGCGGTCACTGGCGAGGCGCGAACCCACGCCAGCTGTAGCACTCTAACCACTCGGTCACGCTAACCACTCGGCCACGACACGCTACCGGCACAATAATACTAAGCTTTATCTCAGCCATGTCCGTGGGATTTCACTTCCAAAAAAAAAACTCAAATCAAAATCACAATCAGGGGGAGATAACATTTACATTTCAGCGAATTCTCTCGCTTGTTGGTGGCCACGCGGCGAGATCCTGTCAGACTTTAGCAAGTTACACTGTGGTTTGAGTCATTTGATACACTCCTCACTGCATGCTTATATAATAGGTACTAATAATTTGAATCGTGTAAAAATGACTCAAACTACATGTAGGACCACTGGGGGCCAAGGACAGGACTGTTCTGGCTGATGGGGTGTGGTGTCGAAATGGGGGGTCTTCACAACCTCTCCTCATAATAATACAAGAAAAGATATATTTTTCTTTCCAAAATCGCTAAATTTAATAAATGTAGCTTCACAAAAGCAATATATCAGTCACCAAACTGGCATGATTGAGGTACTCTATGCACCATTCTTGACTGAGCCTGCCCTGAAACAGCGGGCTGCATGCACTGGCAGTGGCAGTATGGGTGTCCGAACTGTTATCGTGCGTTTTTGAAGGTTTATTTTGGAATATATAGCCAGGGGCCAGGGAGGAAGATAGAATCATCACCTCCATTTACCCCAAGGTTTATATCAAGACCAGTCTATCTACCCAACATTATGGTGCCTGGCTAGACCACAGCATCATCAAAGGATATCCAACCTGTGACTGTGTTGAGTCTGATACAGTCCTGAGCCCCCCCAAAACTCATACCTTGGTGTCCCCTTCAAGCCACTGTGAAGAGATATTGGGATTGGTGAAGGCTGATGTCAATGCAAGCCAGTTAGATCCTACAGTGATATGTCCAAATGGGGGAGCAGAAAGGATTTAATTTTAATTAGATTGCTGAACTGGTAGAAGTATGTAGAAATCCAATTACAATTGAGTTTTATAGATACCGTACATGATCTTTTAGTTTTAAAGCATTTGATTAGTTAATTCAAATCTTCAAAAAGGGATCCAGGATTTTGATTGGCCTTCGATAAAATTGAAAGAAAATCCAACCAATCATAAGAGTCAATTTTGAAAACTTGTTTCAGCAAAAATCATGTGACTTCAAAATCACTTCCATTTGACAACATGTTCAAGATTGCTGAGGACCAGGTGAACTAATTATTCCACAGGATTTTACCTCGGCAATTGCCAACTGCCATGGCTAATTGTGAGGGTTGACTGTAGGCCCTAATAATGGTGACCTAATGGTTAGAGCATCAGCCTCGTAAGCGGTAGGTACTGGGTTCAATCCCAGGCCGGGTCATACCAAAGACTTGGAAAATGAAACTTGTTGCTTCCTCGCTTACGCTCGGCATTGAGTGGATAGAACTAGTACTGGTTCGCTCGGTGTTGTTATAATGTGACTCTCAGAGTGGGGTGGCATGATATTTCAGTGGGACAGCACTATAAAATGGCAGCATAAGATCGGCTCTGTTACAAGTAGGTACCTCCGCCCCTCCCCGTCGTGATAAAGCTGAAAAAATGTTGAAAGCGACGTTAAACCCTATTCACTCAATCACTCACCTAATAATGGTGATATAATACATAGCAATGTGATGTGGGTAATGGGGTGATGTTAGATTTGATAAGGATGAGCTGTCATTGGGCACTGATGTGATATGTCATTCAAACATAATAAATATAAGCCAAACATATCTGCCTTTTACAGATTGTCTCAAAATGTCCTACCGTGCTGAATATCTACCAATGGATGCCCAGCTTGAGCTGAATAGGGTGGCCAATGACATTGTTGCTCCTGGTAAAGGTATTCTAGCAGCAGATGAAAAAACAGGTGAGAAAACTAACAGTGACCTTGTTTTGTTGAGACCAAGTAAATTAACTGCATCATCCTATCAAGAAAATATCAATCAATGCAAGAGGACACGTACGTTTCAACTTCAACTGTGTGTCCGCTTGTACATGGTTAAACTTTTCTGGACCCTATCACGGTTACTATTTCATCAACATATATAGGCTTTACATGGCAGATGACTTTTTTCCCCCGCTGTCAGCTTTGAAAAGTGTTTACACAGCTCCAAAAAATCAACATGGGTGCTGTGAATCTTGAAAATTAGTATGACTGCAGAAAACCCATATTCAATTTAGACATTTCTGGTGAGATCGAATCATGGATGTCCCATAGTACCTTGCAGATCAAAATTTAACATTGATTGTCTTATATCTCTCAGATGACTTCTCAAAAGTAGCACAGCAGCTAATCGAAATGTCATTATTTTATCACACTGTGTAACAGGTTCGTTTGGAAGGCGGTTTGAACCCATTGGTGTAGCGAATACCGAGGAGAATCGTCGAAGGTATCGTGAGATGTTGTTCTCAATGGACAGTGATGTGGCTAAGAATAACATCGGAGGCATCATCTTAACTCATGAAGCATTTTACCAGAAGTCCAGTTCCGGTGTCCCCTTTTCCAAGTTTCTACAGAGGAGAGGTATCAAAGTGGGGATAACTCCTGATAAGGGTATGGTCCCTCTGGCTGGGTTTGCAGATGGGGAAACCAGCACACAAGGCAGGTACAAATATCTGTTACAATACATGTAGCTACATGACTATTTTGACTTGATAGGGCATCGAATATTACAGCTGAATAGAATTATTCCCAACTTCAAATTAGACCAAGTGAAATTGATAGACCATTATTTCTATCATTATTCAACCTATATCATATTAAAAGGATAATCTAAAAACTTTCGTATTTCTCCATTAAACATTCCAGGTGTGTACCTCAGATTATCTGGAGTTGTCTGCCAGTCTGTGACGAGAATTTCATATTTTGAAAATATAACGTCTTTTCACATTTCTCTTATATGGTTTTATTATTATGTATCACCATGAGCTACATTGAACGAAGTATCACCATGATCATATATAAATATGTGTGTGTTCTATCAGGTCTGGATGGTTTATCTGAACGACTGTCACAATACAGGAAGGATGGTGCCGAGTTCTGTAAGTGGTACTGTGGCTTGAACGTCGGCCCTAACTCTCCCTCTCACGTAGCCATGATGGCGAACGCCAATGTGCATGCTCGCTACGCAAGTATTTGTCAACAGGTAATATTGTGTGCCGGTATCCTATTAATACAGGTGGAAGGTGACTCCGAAAATATTATCAAAAGGCATTTTTGTAAAAGGCTTTTCGCTGATATTTTCGGAATCACTTTCCTCCTGTATTATGCCTATAGTTAATCATTCCCAACACTTTTGTACATGTATCATATTAATGACATGAAATGTTGTTTCTTGTCAAAATTACCAGGAGTTGGATTTTCTGCATATAGATCAAGCACTTGGGTTATTAACTGATCCAACAGGTAACACTATTTTATAATTCCATGTCCATGGGAAAGTCACATGATGCCACCACATGGGGAAATTCAGCCAATGAATGTTCAGTCGTAAAATTAATAGAGGTAAATTGGTGTTACCCGGTTATTGAGAATTGTGAACATAGATTATGAACAAAGTGTGACCTGCTTGTAGGAGACATTGGTATCTCATCAAGAGAGCTAGATGAAATATTGCTATTGCTGAACTAAGATTTTAAGGTGTATCACCTTTGGAATTTGCTGATAAAGGTGCTGGTAACCCCCCCCCCCCCCCCTTCGAATAACAGTCTTATCTTGATGTACTAACAGAAAATCTGATATTTCGACTCCACAGTTATTTGAATGAATCAATATTCATATCTATGAGAAAATTATGAATAACCTGGATTTTAATGAGATTTTAGGGCTCGGTGAAAAATGTGCACTGGATATATCTCAGGACAAATTAACACAGTGATTGTTCAATTTCTTTTCTAATTATTTTTAGCACATGTGTTACAGATTATAATTACAGTCTTTCATTTTTGAAAACAGCAGGAGTGCTGTAAATCACTCGTCTAGTATAGTTCTGGGAGTGTAAACCACACTTCTGAAGGCTTTTAGTATAAAGAGAAGTTGTTGTAAGGACTGCTATTTCCACTCGCCTAGACCAATTTTAGAAGTGTGCTTAGGAGTGTGGTGTGATCACACTACTCAAAAATGAATGACTGGTATCTCTTCATCATGTCTATTTCTGGGTATAGAGTTTAGTGTCAAAATGTTAAAAGGTAAGAGAAAACCTCAAATCAATAATGCAGGTAGACTGATAGCATAGATTTTATTTTATTTTCTGTCAAATAGTTGAAATTTGAGCTGTTGATGAGAGTTTTGTGGGCTATACTACATCCAGTATTCATTTTCAATTGATATGAATGCTCATTTGTCTTTTAATGCAGGCTTTTTAGGATACATCGATTGTCTTCCGCCAGATAATGTTTAGACCTAGTATTGATTGTTGAATTCTGAATGCCTATTGTAATTCATCTCGTGCTTGATGTATGTTTATTTTGGTTCATTTTCTTCAGAATAATCTTGTCCCCATTGTGGAGCCTGCCGTATCATCATCTGGGGACCATGATTTGGAGACGGCACAGAATGTTACTGAACAGGTATTACGTACATCCTAGCTTATGGCTACAGAATTCTCTCCAATAATTCGTCTCTGTAATTAAATTCGAAAACACTTCTCCTTTGTTAAAAATTGAAAACGTCAAATTTAGATCACTGGATAACAATGATGAAGCTGAAGACTGATTGAGCAATAACTAAATTACATTAGTGTAACATTGAATCTAATAGAAAAAGAACAGTGACTATTATTTTAGGTAGACCGGAAATATCTGATGTTCATCATGCAGTGACCACTCGGCGGTTATATTAAGTGGGTTGTTCGAGCGACCTCGACTGTTCAGATCATCCCTTGGAGTCCCTTTTCTGCTGGCCATTGTCCATGAAGTTGGCGATGCCAGCTGGAGAGAATCCCCTTGAGTAATCAGACTGCCTACTCCAGTCCGAAAATTGATACTTAACTTGTCTATTATCATGTAAATATAACAGGCCCAGGATCATTCCCTACAACTTCTGGACATGTTAATTAAGTTAAATTCCCACACCGTGAGTTATCTGATACTTTGTTGACCCAAGTTTTTGTCTCTTCCATAATTTATCCATGGAGTATAATGATAATTTATGCATATTTCTGATTAAATGTTAGTAGTGTACCTTTGTGTAGATTTTACGTCCCACTAACACACACTTGTGATGTTTAATGATTTTCATATTTTGGAGTGACAATGACCTTGACCTTTGCAACCTAAATTTTGGTGCGTGAAACATTGCCTTCACCGAATGTATGTCTCAATTCAGCACTTGTGTTCGAATTATTGAAGCGATTACCGTATTGAATTCATTATATTTACTATATGTTATAGGTGATGTCCTACACATTCAAGGCACTGAGTGATCATCACGTTTTCTTGGAGGGTGTACTGCTCAAAGCCAGCATGGTGGTCCCCGGCACGACCTGCAGTAAACAGTACACTCCGGAGGATATAGCCGAGGCCACACTTGTTGCCTTCAGGAGGAGTGTACCCGTGGCTGTCCCTGGTATGCAAAACAAAACATATCCATACCAAAGTCGATTCTGTTTTATCATATTTATCATTGGAAAATTCAAAAATCAGTGTTTCAGACTAACTTAATCTTGATTTTTATATTTCCTCCTTTTTGGCAATGGTGATTCCTGTTTGTCCGCATGTCCATCCGTTCGTGTCCAGTCCATATCTGTGACAGTTTTCTAGCTACAATCGCAAATATTTTTTAGTGGATACTTCAGGGGGAGACAATGTGTCACGTACCCAATTTAAGTATTCATATTAAATATTTGATCACCCTCTAAATGAAATAACAAAGAAATAATGGATTATCTGCATGATTTTAACCATTTGGTCAACTTCCTGTTCTAATAAATTTGATCACCCCAGATTTTATGGTGGAAAATTTCACTTCCTGTGATTGAAATATTAGAGGGATTACTGTACTCATCCAACTGGTAGCTTTTCTGATTACATGAATAGTCAGTCTTCAAATGTTCACAGAGAGATGTGTTAATTTTCACCTCAAAATCAGCAATTTTGCACGTCGAATATGGTAATCCCTCTAATAATTCAATCACAGGAAGTGAAATTTTCTATCATAAAATTAGGGGTGATCAAATTAATTAGAGTGAGTGAAAAAAATTTAACGTCGCTTTCAACAATATTTCAGCTATATCACGACGAACCAACCACTGTACCACCCAGCTCAGTTGTGTTCCTGCTACTTCAAAGAAGAAATCTTTGAAGCAGCATGGAACCAGACACCATCCATCCACCCTATAAAACACTGAGGACAGCGCACAAGACACAGACAGGATGCTTACATGGTGCAATAAAGACCAGTGATATTGTAGTGCTAGACATCACATTATCAAGTTCCTGTTGCTTCTCAGCAAAATGTATTGAAGCAACAGGAACCTGAACCCACCCAACCACCCGCTCAAATTAATTAGGACAGGAAGTTGACAAATTTATTCAAAATCATGCATAAAATCCATTATTTCTTCATTATTTCAATGATTTCAGAGGCTATAATCAAATTTATAAGTACCACCAATTGAATCTTGTCACCAAAATTGGGGGTGATTGAATTTTGACAGGGGGATTGAATTATTAGACATGTTAGAGGGATTAAAAAAATTCAAGTCACCACCAATTTTGGGTACAAAATACAACTGGCTGTTCTAAAAAACTGGATCATGCTCTAAAATCATTAAACAACAATGCATTATCCGCATGAGATTGGATCATTTTGTCAACTTCTTGTTCTAATAAATTTCACTTCCTGTGATTGAATTATTAGAGAGATTTCCATATAGGTTTCTGATTTCTACAGGTATTGGTTTCCTGTCTGGTGGGATGTCTGAAGAAGTGTCCACAAGGTATCTAAATGCCATCAACAAGTCTCCCAGTATGAAACCTTGGCCTTTGACGTTCTGTTTTGGTCGCGCCCTTCAAGGCAGTGTGATGAAGATATGGCAAGGCAGGGATGACAACTGTGCTGCAGCTCAGAACCAGTTTGTTAGGCTTGCAAAGGTAATGATGATATTTACCTCTCATAAAATAAAATATCATAACCATAATTCTGAGAATAATAGGAAATCTTTCGAAAAACAAACTTTTACAGTGTGCATAATGCTACAAATTAGCAGTAGTGTATGTTTTAAAGGTGAAATGCAAAGATTTTCATATTTTCCTTTGTGGGTGAGGTAATGTTGGAACTATCAGATTTTTACTTCCTTTAGTTTCATTAAAAAATGAATTGTCTCCGAGTAGCTTTAGAAGAGTGCTCCACAGTTGGTATCTCAAGCCCAAAATCGGCATTGCTTATCTGCCCTTGTTTGACCCTGGTTTGTGACGTCACATCAGACCATGTGGCCTGACATCAGTACTTGTAATGTTCAGTCTTCGGGAGGCTGGTCTGACATGACATCACAATCAAGGAAAGATAACCATGACGGTTTACATATCGGAATTCGTCTGGGCTTGGGTAGCAACTTTTTAGAAGTTTCTAGTAGACAAACTACTTCAAATTAAACCAAGCCAAGTAGATAAATTGATGTTGCTATCAATTTTCTACAAAAAAAATATAAAAAGAAGAATCTAAAACCTTTGCATTTCACCTTTAAAGAGATTAGTCTAATAGCTCTGGAAATATTCCAGCATAAAGTTAGCTCAACTTAGATTCACTTGGTGACATGACTAAAACTCATTTACATAAAATCTCTTCACATTTGAAGTTTAAAACTACAAATCTCTGCAACCGTTTGGGGTATTTACATTCTGAGCACTTTCTTCTCCCAAAAATGGCCTCAGGCCATTGGGGTTCCCCTTAAAGAAAATGGACAAATTAGTATAACATTTGTGATCTTCGGCAAACATGTTATCAGGTTATAAATAACTGCCTCTCTAAAATGAAGGTAGAAATGGTAGCTTTGGCTGAATGCCGAGTCGTGGACAGTCTGGGATAGAGAGTTGCCCACTTCCCCACTTGACAGTTCCCCACTCTGAAATATCCTCACTCGGACATTCACCATGTGGACTAAATTGGACTGTTAATGAACAGACTATATATATTTTTATTTTTTTCGAAAAATTTTGTGGGTTAAAGTCGAAGTGGGGTAAATTAATGTCTGAGTGGGGATCTGTCCAGCTGTCCGAGTGGGAAACTGTCCTAGAGCCAGACAGTCTGTATATCAATATACAGACTGCTGAGAATCATGGTAACCTAAGCACTGATTGGCTAATGCCAAACATTACACGCTAAACTGTTTTTTCTATCGAGCGCTCTCATTGGTGGTTGGACTCTCTTCGGTGGTTGGACTTTCTTCAAGTCCTATTTCACAGGCCCAGATCAGTCAGTCTTTGTTATTTCAATGATTTTAGATATTGATCAAATTTATTAGAACAGCCAATTGAATTTTACGCCCATAATTGAGGATGATTGACATTTGATAGACGGATCGAATTATTGGATGACTTACCATAGATGATATTGCCAGTTGATATTGATCATTGTAACACAGGTTTTTTTTTTTGTATTTTCAGGCAAATAGCCTAGCCAGTCTGGGAAAGCACGAAGTTGGGATTTAGTTATTAATACTCTGAAAGATTATTTTTATTTATCCTGGTGCATATTTCTGTTGGAAATGCTCAACCTGCAAGAGGGTATTTTTTTTTTTTTTTTTTTTACAATACATGAAATTCGTATCACGAGTCCATTGAAAGGATCACTGTGTAATCCAGGGAAGGTAATCCTGTAGCCCTACACTTGTAAAATCAACGAAATGTGCAATTTATCAATACAGAATATTTTTGTATATATGAAAAGTTCGTTATTTCACATGTATTTTTAAATATTTAAATTCCTTTGTATTTCACGATAATGATTAAATATGCATGAAAAACTATTCAAGATAATGCTTAAAGATGATAAAGAATGACTCTTATTGTTACTGCATGTAGATCTATATTTAACATTCAACAACATGGATTGTGGTCTCATAAGTATTTTTTTGTTTTTATTATATTGTTATATAGTCAACCCTTACGGTTGTTTTCTCATAAAATAATGTTGGTGACATCACTACACCGGAGTCATCTTTCTGTAATGACTTCCAACGTTAAATTCACCTTTGCCGATATGTTATCAGGGGAGATAATGACGTTGCGAAACCTAGAAACTATATAGGGACACTCAAAGAATTTTATAAAAAAAGGATATTGAAGATCCCCACTTTACTAGTTTAGTTTACTGTTACTCACATATTGACCTCTGTGACCTTTGGAAAGAGGTCAAAGTCAGTTTAGAGTGAACTTGACCTGGAGGGCTTAAAAATTACGGCAGCATTTTGCCAAACATTCACTCTGTAGCTCTTATTCACTGATATATTGCATTCACAGCATTTGAGGGACTAATACTGTGATTTTCAAAGACAGCTGGTCACTCAATAAAGGGGATCATAGAATGAGGTTTAACTGTAGTTAATAATTTTAAAAATTGTAATTATTTTTATAAATCTTACAACATGATATGTTGAGGCCTTAAAGGTGATTATTGGAATTTATTCCTAAATTCATATGAATAATATTTTTTGGAACTTGCTATTTAAATGGAATATACATTGATGACCAAAGGCAGGATAAAATGTAGTTGTAATATTGGAACAATGTTTCTTCTTTATATGCAGTTTATGATTCTAGCTATATATGTTGAGGTAATTACATTTATTTCATGCAGTCCTATTTGCTGCAATTTATGATGTACATGTACATATCGGATGATGCTGAAATTGTGTGCAGTAATCAGAAACAATCCTGAAATATTGAAAAATTTGGCACCATTATATATACATATATAATAATACTTTATTGCAGAATCAAAGTCCATACATACATGATGTGATATTGCTTTAATTTGATTTGATATCATGGATATATGTTACTATACCCATTGTTTTGCTGCGCTCTTGTTGGGGCTGATAGATATAGGTGACAACTCCTTTCAAGACATGGACCCAGGGATGTTATATTATGGTGGACAGTGGAACTATAGTTTGTCTCGTGGTTACGCAAAACTGATTTAAAGGAGCCCATATGGGTAACCATCCTCGCTTTAATATGTCTGTGAATGTGGTTACCTTCGGAATGGTTATGGTAACCCAAATGAGTTAGCAGGGAAAGTATCACATACAATATGGGATCCTTGGCCAAGAACTTAGCAATGAACAGCCCCACTCTTCAACTGAGTGGAAATGAAATTATGTAGTTTGTCAACGAAAGTTGTCAGACTAAAATCTACTAGGTGCCAGGCTGAGAGACTGTTTGGCGACAGGTCCATCTTCACACTTGTACGCCACCAAGTTAACAATTTAATTGAAAATTTGGAACTTCTCGAAAAATAAGCGTTTGAAAATGACGCTCATTTCATGAAAAGACAAGATTTAAATTGGACTAAATTCATAAATTAGCATATTTGAAATCCCAGAGAAATAACCTTTCCAATGATCATGCGTATTGTATGTTGATAATGTTTATAATTCTCCAAATAAGATGTCAAGTGCCAATGAATGAATCCAACAATTAAACCAATGAATTCCAACAATTTTATTTGAATCCTGATTTGATAATATATAGTTATGATGTGGCAATATATATTTTGCACACAATGGCTACACAGTAATTATTCTTGTTAGAATCAGTTGGTGTTTGATTATCAGACTGGTCTTTTTTGTTGCTGATATATGCTTTATCAAAGAATTAAGCCACACTGAAATTTTATTGTGGAACCAAAATGTTTGTAAGTATTGGAATACAAAGACAATTTCAATAATTGGTTATACACGTAGAATTCCAGATGATATATGGAAATTTATTTTTATGTTAATGAATAATAAAATTGTTACAATTTAATGTCAGTTTTGTGTATTCATTTTTTGTCTGTCTACATTGAGCTCATTATGTACCATACATATTCATGAACTTTCTTATTGTGGCATGGAAAACCCATTGTCACAGCATCTGATTGCACAGCTTTTTTGCATATGGCTCACGGCCAATCAGCATCATCCATTTCTAAATGGAACGGAGAGGGTTTACGATGTCAGAGCTAAAGGAGACGCTACATTCTGTGCTCTTGTCAAAGAGTTGAGCATCTAATTTATTCATTCTTACGAAAATTATACTGGAAGCATTCTCTATCTCTCTTCCTGTGGCTGTCAAAATCTGAATGCTTTCAAAGACTGAATGCGTTTGTGCGCCAAGTATATCTACCCAGTGCATTCAGAGGGTGTTACACCAACTAGACAGATTAGGAGGTTACACACTATTGGGAGAATGGGAAAACTCCAGACAATGACTAAATGATGCACTCCTGCAACCCCAGACTTTGACTAAATAAAGCACTCCTGTAACCCCAGACTTTGACTAAATAAAGCACTCCTGCAACCCCAGACTTTGACTAAATAAAGAACTGTAACCCCAGACTTTGACTAAATAAAGCACTCCTGTAACCCCAGACTTTGACTAAATAAAGCACTCCTGCAACCCCAGACTTTGACTAAATAAAGCACTCCTGTAACCCCAGACTTTGACTAAATAAAGCACTCCTGTAGCCCCAGACTTTGACTAAATAAAGCACTCCTGTAGCCCCAGACTTTGACTAAATAAAGCACTCCTGTAGCCCAGACTTTGACTAAATAAAGAACTCCTGTAACCCCAGACTGGGTAAACAAAGCACTTCTGTAACCCCAGACTTTGACTAAATAAAGCACTCCTGTAGCCCCAGACTTTCGCTAAATAAAGCATTCCTGTAACCCCGGATTATGACTATATAAAGCACTCCTGTAATCCAGTTCTGGCTAAATAAAGCACACAGGTATCCCCAAACTATGACTGAATAAAGAACTCCTGTAACCCCAGACTGACTAAATAAAGCACTCCTGTAGCCCCGGATTATGACTATATAAAGCACTCCTGTAACCCAGTTCTGGCTAAATAAAGCACTCGTGTAACCCAGATTATGACTAAATAAAGCATTCCTGTAACCCCGGACTATGACTAAATAAAGCACATCTGTACCCCCGGACTATGACTAAGTAAAGCACTCCTGTAACCCAAGGCTATGACTAAATAAAGCACTCCTGCAACCCCAGACTGTGACTAAATAAAGCACACGTGTATCCCTAAACTATGACTGAAATAAAGAACTCCTGTAACCCCAGAATGACTAAACAAAGCACTCCTGTAACCCCAGACTATGACTGAATAAAACACTCCTGTAACCTCAATCTATGACATAGATAAAGCAATCCCGTAACTCCAGATCAGACTATGACTAAATAAAGCACTCCTGTAACTCTAGACTATGACTAAATAATGTACTTCTGTAACCCCAGACTATGACTAAATAAAGCACTTCTGTAGCCACAGAATGACTGAATAAAGCACTCCTGTAACCCAAACTTTGAATAAATAAAGCAATCCCGCAACTCCAGACTATAACTAAATGAAACACTCCTGGAACCCCAGACTGACTTAATCCTAATCCAGACTATGACTAAATGAAGCACTCCGGTAACCCCAGACAAAGACTAACTAAATCACTCCTGTAACCTCTAACTATGGATAAATAAAGTACTCCTGCAACCCCATACTATGACTAAATAAAGCGCTCCTGTAACCCCAGACTATGACTAAATAATGCACTCATGCATCCCCAGGCTTTGACTGAATAAAGCATTCCTGTAACCCCAGACTATGATTGAATAAAGCACTCCTGTAACCCCAGACCATGACTAAATAAAGCACTCCTGTAACACCAGACTGACCAAAGAAAAACACTTCTGTAACCCCAGACTATGAACAAACAAAGTACTCCTGTATCCTCAGACTATGACTAAATAAAGCACTCCTGCAACCCCATACTATGATTAAATAAAGCACTCCTTTCACCCCCAGACTATGACTAAATAAAGCACTCCTGTAGCCCCAGACTATGACTGAATAAAGTATTCCTGTAACTCCAAACCAGATTGACTAAATAAAGCACTCGTTTAACTCCAGACCATGACTAAATAAGGAACTCCTGTAACCCCAGACTATGACCAAATAAAGCACTCCTGTAACCCCAAACTATGACTAAATAAAGCAATGCCGCAACCCCAGACTATGACTAAATAAAGCACTCCTGTATCCTCAGACTGACAATTCTGTAACCCAGACTATGACTAACTAAAGCATACCTGTAACTGATACTATGAATAAATAAAGTACTCCTGTAACCCCAGACTATGACTAAATAAAGCACTCCTGTAACCCCAGACTATGACTAAATTTAGCACTCCTGTAACCTCAGACTATGACTAAATAAAGCACTCCTGTAACCCCAGACTATGACTAAATAAAGCATTCCTGTAACCCCAGACTATGACTAAATAAAGCACTCATATAACCCCAGGCTATGACTAAATAAAGTACTCCTGTAGCTGCAGACTATGGCTAAATGGAACACTCCTGTAACCCCAGACTATGACTAAATAAAGCACTCTTGTAACCTCAGATTATGGGCCACAACATGTGATTACATGTAGGGAACCTGTTGGAAAAGCTACCCGACAAGCTGTATTGCATACGGTGTTCCCGGTATGAAGATCCTTAAAGTACTACAGTAACCCCAAAATATGACTAAATAATGCACTCCTGTAACTCTAGACTATGACTAAATAAGGTACGGTACTTTTGTGACATGGAACTGCACTGAACTTTGGAATATGAACTGACTTGCAGTATAGTGAGGTGGCTTAGCAAAAAGATCGTGACACGCTGGACCAAAGCACCAAACTTGGCACATCCATCACTTGGGGCATACAGAACAATATCAGAAGGGGTGCCCCTTGCTCTGGGCCGTGTGACGCCCTCTGATCTCCAAAAGGGAATCTAAGGGAAAATATTATCATTAAAAAAATAGTTGGCTTCCCAATAGCTTCATGATTTTCGTTATGCTTGAGACTAGGAAGCTGAAACTTGCCACACTATATCTTTTGTTCCAGCGCTACAATAAAATGTAACAAAATTAAAGATGGCCTCTATGATAATGTCACAGTGGCGTCATATTATAAAATAAGCCATTTTATTGACGATTTGTTTGATCGATTTTTCAAATTTTGTATTTATACCATTTTCTTCTCTCAAATTGCCTTGTAAATCAGTAAATAGTCATCTGATATGAAATAAAATATTATTATGCACTTTCACGAAGACAAAATTCACCAATTTTGAAGAAAATACGACAAAACCACCCACAACTGTCGTCCATTCTGAGTTTACCCATGACGCTCTTCTCCGAGAAATAAATGACCCTAATATGATTTGCTATATGGCCACAAAGTGCCAGCTCTCAACAATTCCGAGCATCAGAGAAAAGTTTATTGGGAAGAGGGGGAGGGGGGATGAAGCTGAATCCAACAATAACAATTGAACACCGGATCCTCCCTATTCAGTATCATTTTTCTAGTGGGTGTGCCTGCAGAACCGGCATATAATTGGAGTAGTGCACGGGTGCTGGACCATGCACATGTAAATATAATGGTATTGTCACCCAGTGGGAATAAGGTGTTGTTTCAGACCCCTCTCCCAATCTACCTCTGAACCCGAAGTCGTCCTAAGGACTCTCCGTCATGTCAATAGCGGCGGATAGAAGTAAACGTGTCATTTTAATGTTAATTTCATGTTCCTGACCCTCAATGGGCGTTAAATGCACTTTCCGATCCTTTTCCTGATCCCTATAGTTATCCTGAAAATGTTTGACAGGCTTTTGACCGGAAAAAACCCCCCAACATTGCGGGCCTCTATTTTCACACTTGGTATTCCCACAACTATCTTGATAAAGTTCCATGAACATTCGACCAAAAGCTGTGTCCATTCAATGGAAATATATAGACGGGCTATAACATGTTACTTGTATGTTGCATGTTCTCGGTTCTTGGTTTTAGAAACCCTTTTCTGATCATACAGCTCGGTCAGCTATCCTGACGTAATTTGATGGCCTTCCAATAAAAAATCCCGGCCTCCAACAGGCGTAAGATGCCCTTTTTGGGATGTTCTTTTTAGTTTCACTCTCACCGACAACACTCTTCAGATGAAGGTTCGTACCATTCCGTCCAAAAAAATTGGCTATATACGGCGGTCACAAATATACAAACAGAGACGTGTAGAACGAAACACCCGGCCCGTGTAACACTTGTTAATTCAGCTATTCTTCTCTCGAAATTAAAAGTAGAAAGAGTGAAACTGTAGCAATATGCAAGAGGTGGGAAAAATGGACATCTGGCGACTAAAAAGCAACCATATGACTTAACTGGAAAGCTTCGCTCGGCATCTCACCTGCTGACCCGAGAATACGGTGGATTCTCGGCCGTAGCCTTAGTAACCCAGCCGCGCTTTTATTGCAGCTGTTAATATGGATACTATGAAGTATCCCCACGGCCCCTAGCAACGGCTTAAGCGGAATTAGATAGGCTAGCTCTTGAGCAATGATGACAGATCAACTTAAACAAATAACTCATCGGCTGTTAATGGATGAGCATCGTGGACGTCTAATGAAGTAAACGCCTCAACATGGAGTGAAACTAGTAAATGCAAGAATACCCTAAAAAACTTGGGCATTTCCATCGTTTTCCTCCATTTTACGAGATGAAAAGCTGAATTGTCAAGTTTTACATGGGTCAGGGGCGACTGTTTCCTTTTACACAGGCGATTATGTAAACCTAACTGGTATAGGTGGTTTCAGCCACCCGGCTCTCCCTTCTCAAAGAACTTTTCCCTGATACTTCAAAATGAAGAAACGTCGAGAGCTAACTTAGAGCAGTTATAGCTTATGATACTGATCTTATTTTGAGCCTGTTGTATAAAACTCGGAGCACAGCTTCATGAGTAAATTCATAATGAATAACATAAGGGTGTATCAGAAACCTCTGTTTTCTCGTATTCCTTCAAAATTAATGTGTTGTTCTGCGGAAAAGTGCTCAAAAGTATTTTCTCTCAAATAAGATGATTATTTAGTAATTTACCAGGCCGTTTCAGCGAAGAAAATTCCACAAATAAAAAATGGGGAAAAATCGTCCGCAAAATGGCTTATTTTGGGAATATGATGCCACTGTGATGTCATCATGGCCGCCATCTTGGATTTTGTGACATTTTCTGGTAGCGCTTGAACAAGTGATACAGTGTGGCAAGTTTCAGCTTCCCAGCCTGAAGGATAATGAAAATAACGAAGCTGTTTCGAGGCTAACTATTCTTTAAATAACAATATTGCCCCTCAGATGCCCTTTTGAGGGCCAGAGGGCATCACAGAGCCCAGAGCAAAGGGCACCCCTTCTGCCATTGTTCTATATGCCTCAAGTGATGGATGTGCCAAGTTTGGTGCTTTGGTCCAGCGTGTCACGATCTTCCCAAAATATGGCCCTAAGCCACCTCACTATAGTATACTGAGAGGTTGGTTCTAATTCCCTGTTGTATTGATTTGCATCTACGGTAATTTCCCTAATTATTCGCCTTGCAAATTCAATTTGAAAACGGCCGATTTTTAGTCTGTCGTGATTTTCTCCGTTCTAATAAAATGAAAACCCAGCATTTTCAATATACCCGTGGAACAATAAATTCGAACACTCCCGTTTTAGTCACGGAGTTAGTGCCTCGAGTAGAATTAATATGTTACTAAGAATCAAGAATAGTATTTTCGCGTATGCTAATATTTGCGAACGCAGAGAAACAACAGGCAAACTAGTATTACTCACGATCTGTGACCATCCATGGATAAAAAAAATGATTCCGTAAACTCGGCATTCCCATAATTTGATCCCAACTTGGTCGAGGAAAAATATACATGGTGGTCTCCCGCACGTGGTTGTTGTCTTCACACGACCCACTTTGGAATCCTTGTTAAGCTTCCAGCGTGCGTATATCAAATCGACTACCATTTTTTCAACCAGCGTTCCTTCAAGTGATAATACGGAAAATATTTTCCGAGAAAACTGCGCGGGAGTGAATTTATATTTGAATGGAACATGAAAATCACCGACAACGATGGTCGACGTGACACGCACTTACAGAAATTTTTAATGGCGCTTCTTTTCTGCAAATTAATTCATGGCTTCCATTTAACTTTTATACGATGGTGATTAAACAGAATTTATGCTACTATGTTTTCAGAAGAATCCGAATGGCGGGACACACGAGTGTCGATCTGAACTGAGGTCTAAAATCGCATGCCGCGGTCGCGATTTGGATCGCCCATATATCTAACTTTGAAATATTTTGAATTTGCTTTGGTTTGAAAATAAAAATCGAAAAAACAAAACAACTAATCGTTAAAAGTTACAATGTTTAGGCCTATCAGAACAGGGACAGAATCATCACGATTTTGAACAAATGAATACAGTTTATCACTTTTCTCAACTAGACCTTCTGAAATGCTGAAATGCTTTCCCTGAACCGTTCAGGCAGAATCAGGCAGAAACACGATTGTACATGTTGTCGTCATGATTTTTCGATCCGACCCTCCTCTGAAATATGCAACCATAACTTAAACTCATCGATCTAATTTTCCTGTTAATTGAAATGTGGATTGTCACATATATTCTGACGCTGACCTGATTATATATACTTGCATAAAATTGGGTAAAGAGGTGATTGTATGCCTATAAATGATAGATATAGTGGGGTCATATTTCAAACCAAAAAGACGACCGAAGACTGGGTTTTTTTCCTCTCTCAGCTTCAAAATTTGTCCAATACACACAAGACTAGATGTTGAGTCAGAAGTCATACATTGTGAAACAGGAACAGCTCACAGACAAACGTTTGACTCGAGTGCCATGGTACCCGACTCACGTGATATTACATTGACATGCGGTTTGAAGAAAATGTCTAGTCAACAAACCTCACCCAATCCCTGAAACTCGTATTAATATATTTGTTAATCCAGGAACGGAGTGATACAATAAATTGTTAGAAAGAACGGCCCATTTATGTCGATGATTCTGCCTTTATTTAGCTGATATACCCAGGATACGCTGGGATTCTCCCAGAGTTGACCCTAGCATGGGCCTTAAAATAGCGCATGTACATAACTACAGCTTGTCAAGTATAGCTTTTCCAGGTTTAACAAGGTTCCCTATGTAGTCACCTATTGTGTTTTCATTTCATGAGGAATAGGCCATAACTACGGTACGGTACGCTACCGCGGTATTAGCTCCGGTGTAGCCTTGTTCCATACTACGTGAGAACAACGCTACGGCTACAAGCCAGTCACCAGATCGAGTTGTTGGGAAATTGCCGTACGGGCAATATTTGCCGAACCAATTGACCATAACCAATAAAATAATTCGATTCTATGTCCACTTACCATTTTTCGCTTGGCAAGAGATCGAAACTCGGACGAGGGGGGTTAAACTGTCCATGTAAAACTTATCGATGTAAAGATGGCGGAGATGTGGACAGTTTTACCCCCCTCGTCCGAGTTTCGATCTCTTGCCAAGCTAAAACGGACGGTCACTCATAAACAAGGATTTTTATGAAAGGTAAGTGGACATAGAATCGAATTATTTTATTGGTTATGGTCAATTGGTTCGGCAAATATTGCCCGCACGGCAATTTCCCAACAACTCGATCTGGTGACTGGCTTGCAGCCGTAGCGTTGTTCTCACGTAGTATGGAACAAGGCTACACCGGAGCTACCGCGGTATAGGCCTCTATATGTGAAGCCAAATCAAAGGTCTCGTCCGATCACCGGAGTTGAGCGACATATTTGAGTCGGATCACTGCATTGGAGTAGGCCTACCCGATCTCGCTGATAATTTTTCTGTCCGTGCGCTTTTTATATATTCTCCCGTCAACCTTGTTGTCTTGAACAATCGGCTGACGTCATAAACGCTGCCAAGGGCGCGCTATAGAAACAGTACGGTTTCCCGAACGGTGAAATCTGAGGAGCTGAGAATTCAGTAAACTCATGTAGGCGTAAAATTACATTCGTTAAATAAAATTATGAGCTTTTTAAAATGTACCGGTACGCGGTGTTTCCCGGATTGTATTCAAATTTCGATACTGTACCATTAAACCTTGTAGTTTTGCTTCGCGTGGCTTCATTTAATTACGTTACGTTATTTGACATCAATTCAAAGGTCTACCGCCGTATCGGTTCTCGTCCGATCAGTTAATTATGAGTTAAGTAACGTTGAGTTGGGTCCGTACCGTTTATACTGGCATGGCTGACCTATGGTGTTCTATTTGGGTCATGTTTGCGTCGCGTGGCGACGTTAAGAGATAGCAGAAAGTCGCCAGTCGCCGCGCGCTGGAGAGGTTCACGGCGCGTGGCGAGTGGCGAGTTTCTTAAAGTCGCCACGCGACGCAAACTTGGCCCAAATAGAACACCATACTGACCGCCTGCGAACACGCGCTGTCGCAACCTGTAACCATCTCGGTCATCTATACGCGGTAAGACTGACCCTGGGATCGTGTGTATCCATGTTCAGCCTACTTTCGGCAACTGCTAGAGGGAATTTCCATAAATCAATACCACGTGACTTCGTCAGCCAATCAGCTAAAGTCTACCGACGTAACCCAAACGTAACTCGCCATTTTCGAATCATGTGATGAACTACTTGTTCAAAATTTCAGATCCACCACACCTCTTGGATGATACGAAAGTTATACATACCTATATATTTTGTAAGCCCAGGCAATATCTGTTTCAGAAGTGGTATGAAAACCTGTAATTTATCAGATTTCTCGAGTCTGTTCTCCGCCGGATGAAGGCCGAACAGAATCCGGTAAAACACCGGATATCGCTCCGCAATAATGGAGACACACGATTCGCAAGCCATCTTATGGATGGCGAAGTGTACGCAAATGGCGCTGTCGTAGGCTAAACTTATCTTCTAAGGGCTCAGTCCATAGTTGCGGATTTTTGGTCCCCCTCAAAATCTTTGAAGTTAATATTCCACCAGGTTTGACCCCATGAGAATTTTTGTTGGCTTTTTGTTTATTGATATTTGTGATATCATTCAGTTGACTAGTTGATTTGCTTCAAATCAGTACATGGTATTTTGCCAGTAGGATTGGCCCATGCCTCACTATGCAGATGGAAGTGTGAAAGTGTGGCTGTGAATTGGGGCCATTTTCAGCTTACGAGCACATGGCATACTTTACGGTGTAAAATCGAGCTTGAAAACCGCGTGGTCGACACCCTATTTTCTTTGCCAATTTTTGTTGGTCCTTGGACTGGGCACACTGTCGGTGAGTTTCAGGACAATTGAATAACAAGTTTTTTCTTTGGTGGAGGGGGAATATTACCCATTTTGGACCAATTTTAGAGGATTTTCCTGAAGTTTGAAGCAAGTTCAGTATGGGTTATGGGGACCCTGATTTTCGTCAACAAGGCTTACATCTGTTTCGGCTTTATGTCAAGAGCCTACTCTTTCAGAAAATATATAGTTCTATGGGGGTTCTCTAATAACACGGTTGCTGTTTAGCATAAAATAAATCTGCCTACTGTTTAATTTCAGATGCCATGGCCCTTCTGTAGACTGCAGCCTAACCGCGCTTCTTCCTATTCCCGCCAACCTGATTGTCTTGAACAATCCACTGACGTCATAGAAGCCGGCCGCACCATAGAAACAGTCCGTTTATCTACAGAATTGAAAAGCGGCGCGATTTCAGTAAACTCATTTCGCAGAACACTGTATCGTTTATCTAAGTTATGGTCATTTTGTTTTGAAGTTTCGGAGAATGTAGTCATCAACTCTCTGGTCTAATGAATCTATGACGTCATAACTTTTCCCCAGGGAACACCTGCGATGAAATGTACATCTTACTAGTTCAACCTATACCGGGTATAGGAGAGGCGTTGAAAGTGCGCTTTTTGCAAGACCAGATAAATTCGGCTCATCTGCCGTTTGAGATGAAAACATTGCTTGTCACAAAAGCTGCAAAATATTAAATCACCGATACGGCTAGTATAACTTTGATGTGAACATCACATCACGTACGTTGTCGTGTTAGTCAGGGATCGATCAGTCAACTATTTAGACAAGTTAGATATAAAAAAACAAAAACATGCCGGCATCAAGGTACAAAATTAAAGAAATAAAACATTATGTCGTATGTAGAATACACAATGCGTATACCGGGATGTTCTACACACTGGTAGTGTTTTATTTCTTTAATTTGCATTTTGCGTGACACAAGCTTTAAAGCAGTGTATTCGGTTATCAGTATCTTCATCATATGATACTCGTATACTTCCATTCAATACATACCTTGATACCTGATACCTCTTCTTAGAGCTTAAGTCCAAGACTTGTTAGCTCCTCCAGTCATCACACATTTAGTACATACCTTCCTTTCCAGTGTCACCATCACCATCCTGCCTTGTACCAAAATTTATCCCTGGTGCTACCCCAATGCCTATCTAAGCGGTTTTTGAACATGTTCACAGTACTGGCATTCACAACATCTTCAGGTAAGGCATTCCAGTTATTAGACACTCTCAAGGCAAAGGAGTTGCCCCGCAGGTTCAGTCGGTATCTTCTCTTATACAGCGAAAGACTGTGAGAACGGGTTCGGTTGTGAATTTGTCTTGATAAAAAGTTTGGTCGCACGATGTCAATCTCATTAATTATTTTGAAGACCTGGATCATATCCCCACGCGACCGGCGATATTCCAAGGTGGGTAAGTTAAGCTTCTCAAGTCTGGAATGATAGGGCAGATGCGCAATATTCCTTACCAATTTCGACGCTCTTCTTTGTACTCTTTCCAGTTTATCTTTTTCACCTTCAAGACTTGGGCTCCAAACACAATTTGCGTATTCAAGTTTGGGGCGAACTCAACTTTTGTATAGCACCATCAGTAGGACAGGATTAAGGTATTTGAAAGTTCTATAGATGATGCCAACCAGTTGATTGGCCTTAACTGCAATGTTATTGACATGAGCCTTAAAACTTAGTTCACTGTCTAGTGTCACACCAAGGTCTTTTTCTTCCCTTGAAACATTCAGGTATTCTCGATTAGTAGGACCGCTCATATAATACTCATGACCTAAATTATTCCTTCCCACATGCATGGATGACGATTTTACTACATTGAAAGTTAGTTGCCATTCAGATGACCAGCTTTGTGCAGAGAGTAGATCATTTTGGAGCTCGACACAATCGTTAACCGACGTCACAGGCTTGTATAACTTTGTGTCATCAGCAAATATTTTGCACATACATTTCACCGCGTCAGGTAAGTCATTTATGTAGATTAAGAAAAGAACTGGGCCAAGCACACTGCCTTGCGGAACTCCACTAGTCACATCAGCCCAGTTGGAAAATACACCATTAACTCCAACACGCTGTTTCCTATTTGATAGAAAGTTCTTAATCCAAGACAGCAAATTGCCGTTGAAACCATAGGCTCTCAGTTTGCTCAGCAGCCTCTCGTGGGGTACCTTATCAAAAGCTTTACTAAAATCCAAAAATATAATGTCAACAGGTTCTCCTATATCAATAGATTCAGTAAGATCATCCAAAAACTCCAGTAAATTGGTTACACATGATCTGCCAGACCGGAATCCGTGCTGTTCTGAACAAAATAAGTGCTGATCCTCCATGTGGCGTACAATACATTCTCTCACCAAGTGCTCGAGAAGTTTCCCAATTTGGGATGTGAGACTGACAGGTCTGTAGTTCCCCGGGTCCTTCCTACTGCCCTTCTTAAATAATGGCGAAACATTAGCCGTCTTCCAATCATCAGGCAAGACGCTTTCCTCAAGAGATTTGGTGAAAATTAGCCACAGTGGATGACTAATTGCCTCAGACAGACCCATAAGTATAGTGGTATTAATACCATCGTTGCCGGGTGCCTTGTTTGGTTTAAGCTTAAGAATTCTTGCCTTAATGACTTCTTCGGTAATGCCAACTGAGGTAACCCAGTCTCCGGAGTATCTCGTGTCGAGATCTGGCATGTCTTCTACATCTTCTTCAGTGAACACAGACGTGAAAAAATTGTTCAACACTTGTGCCTTCTCAACATCAGATTGAGCCATACTACCATCTTCCTTCAACAAGTCACTAACTCCATGTTTCACTTTAACATTACTGTTCACGTAACTCCAGAAGGCCTTGGGATTATTTCTAGATTCGTCTCCGATCATGCTCTCGTAATCTTTACGTGCATTCCTCACTTCGTTGGCTGCCGCATTACGCGCCTCTTTATATTGATCGTGATCATACAATAATCCGGTACGTCTGTACTTTCTCCAAGCAGACTTCTTTCTCTTCACTGCATCCTTAACTGATTGGTTAATCCATTTTGGCCGAGGCTTTCTGTTTGGGTTGGGTTTAATTTTGGGAACATGTGCTTCAATGCAAAAGTCAAGACATCCCTTGAAAAGTTCCCATGATTCATTGACATTTCTTCCATCCAGCTCGTTATCCCAGTCGACCGCACTCAGGTCTTCTTTCATGCTAGCTATGTCAGCCTTGTGGTAAAGATATTTGACGTCTGACTGGATGGAAACAACACTCTCACAAATGAACTCGATTACCAACACCAGGTGATCACTTTTGCCGATTGCAGCTTCGTAACGAATATCTTTCACATACTCCTCTCTGTTAACAATTACAAGGTCAAGGGTACTAGGAGACTGACCCTCACGGAAACGAGTAGGCTTGTCTACTAATTGGTACAAATAATTGTCTTTAAGTGTCTCCAAAAATTCGGTCTCAATTGATGACTCGCCTTGAACAGTCCATTCAACCCAGTTAATTTTGGGAAAGTTATAGTCTCCTAGCAAGAGAAAATGCGAAAAGTTTTTAGAACATGCTTCATTGATCAGATTGTTCAATTGGGATTGATTCTCAGGATCAGAAGATGGACTCTTATATAAACATCCGACAAGCAAGTTGTCCTGACCCCGTAATTTAATTGTACACCAGACTCCTTCTTTAAATGCATGAGCATCCAAAACCTCACATTGCATCGCATGCAAACTCTTCCTAATGAAAAGAATGACTCCACGCCCGTGATCACTAAAATATGAGGGAACAAACGGGTCATATCCAGTTAGCGAAATTTCTGCTTCACCTATCAATCCACAGTTTTTCGGTTTGACTTCAGTTATACAAATAATATCTGGGTTGCATATTGAGATCCTCACTTGCAGTTCATCTTTCTTATTGAGTACACCGTCAGCATTAGTGTAAAAAACAGTTAGGTTATTCACAAATTGTGAATCTGCCACTGAGTCCCTATTAACAAAAGATAACGGATCAGGTGCCAACTCATTTACAGGTGATTGCAAATTTACACTATTTACATTGAAATTATTTTCGTTCTCGACCACTTCACCAATCACGAACGAAGACTGGGCGGATCGACCACTGGCACAACCTTCCCCCTCCTTATTTGGACTCTCTCCCCTGATGCTCTCCGCTCTCTCTGCTCCTGCCTCAAATGATACCCTCGTTCCCTCTCTTTCATTGTCAGGTCTGGAACGATGAAGATTTTCCTGTAATCCTGATTTGTACTGTCCCTCAGGGCTCTTGCATTGGACAAAATTCGCTTCCTAAAAGTAAAGTTTTTGAAAGAGACTTTAAGCAAACGTGGCCTATCACTGTCTTTGCTACCAAGCCTCTCAACAGACAAAAGCTCCCCTTTAATTTTGTCACTGCTCTCTGCAGAAAGTTCATTGAAAATTTGAGTGACAGCATAAATATCCTTCTGCTTTGAGTCAAGGGAATCACTTTCATCAAATTCCTGTAGGCCTTGAACAATGAGGTTGTTTTTCTTAAGTTCTTTCAACCTACATTCGTATACCGCATCGTTCACCAACTTTTCCAGGAGTCCACTCTCTACATGTTCCCCCATTCCTGCAAGACTAGTATTTATTAATCTCACCTGTTCCTGAAGCTCATTGACATCCTTCTCCATCGATTTCTGCTTAGCATCCAGTCTTGTCGTAGCAGCTAGAGTATTTTTCAAACCTGGCATAGCCCTTTTACAACCGCCACAAAACCACATGAACGAATCCATCAGATCTTTCTGGTCGTTCAAAATCTTGTAAAGCTCTGGCGATAATTTGGCACATTTTAGGCAGAACCAGTAGGTACAAAAATCACACTGCATTGCGTGGTCGTCATCCCTAATGACAATTTCACAGACCACACATTTATCGTCAGAAGACTTCGGCAATTCAGTCACTGGAGTTGATTTCGTTTTTCCACTGTTACACGATCTTGGTCTCGAGGAGCTGTCCGCCATTTTGTGACGCCGTCACTAAGGTAACCCCACTGAGGCACACCGGCAAATTAGTACAAAAAACGGACGATAGGCCGACTGAATAGAAAATCGGTAAATGCCAATCGGTTTACCTGAAGTTGACTGACTAACAAGAAAAGATTTAGGTATGTATACAGTCAAAAAGCTTTGAAATGACCAGACAAGGCGCGGAGAAAAAAAACTAGGCGAGTGGTGACACCGGAAGCGGAAGCCAAAAATACAGCATATATGCAATATGAATAATGACTTACATATTCATGATAAAGAAAAAAATATTGTAGTTCATATATTGCAGTAACATGCGATTCTGTAATACAGTTAATAAAATCCTTGGATACCTCATCTACAAAACCCAGGATATTCAACATACATATATAACACTGTTGGATTCCTTGTAATTACAAAAATACAATCTCCATGCTACAGTAACCTAAGACTCACGAGAGGTGACGAAAACGTCGTACTAAAAATATAATGATTTGTTCATATTTTTCGTTAGAATACGTATATGTTCTAAATAATGGAAGTACATGTATGACATAATTGTATTCTAGAACGAAGTGAAGATTGGGGCCTGTATCGTTTATCATATTGTGGTCGTTCCAAGTCTATTAATTTACGTAACAACCAGTGCCCATGTGGCGCCACCATCCGCCATATGACGTCACTTCTGCCGATGAATTCACTTTCCGTGATGACGTCACTCTTCCGCCGATGACGACACTTCCATCATGGTGAAGGTATGTCTCAAGTGCGCACAGAAACGACTCTGTGCTTTTCTACTACTCCCTGAGTGCGCATGCGCATCATGACATCAACACCCAAGTCGTAGTCTGTACCACCAGAGCTCCCCAAATTGCACGAAAACGTAGACAGCGTATACCCCCTAGGGCCCCGTGTATATGGGTCCAAAGGTAGGCATGTCCCCAGGGCGCCCCCAAAATTGCCATCCTTCTCTTCTATTTCCCGAGTGCGCATGCGGATTATGACGTCACCACCCATGTTGTAGGCTATACCATGAGCCCTTCAAGACAAGATCTAGCACGGCCCATTTGGATCACACAGGGGCCATCTAGACCCATTTGACTGGGTTTTTCCACATTTTCAGATGTAAAGTCAGTTTTCCCGCATTTTTACCCGGAAAATCCTAGTTATACGTCCACCCCGCCGATCACGTGACCGGAATCTCGCACCGGAAGTCATGTGACCGGAAGTGGCGTCATCACCGAACGTCACAATCCTCTTTAAACCTTCACCATTGTCCCGCCACGATTTCCCTCCAAAATAATGACATTATCTTATACTACTAAGGCAGCGAAGGCTTCAAAACATGTCGATTTCCCGCACGGAGGAATTACTATGTCTGCGGGGTCCGCGGAGGAAATAGTACATCTGCGGAGGAAATATTATATCCGGTGAGGGAATTCACAAAGTGTTTTTTTTTCAATAATTCGTAGATTTTTCTTCGATTTTGTCTCGAATTGTCTTTATTTTAACGGCCTCGAAAAAAGTTAAATTCTCGGAAAATTGCTACAAATTCGCCGAAAATTCAGTTGATTTCTTGGAAAATACAAAGAACAGATAGAAAATTAAGTTGGTTTCTTCGGAAATAGAAGAAAATCAAAGAAAACTGAAAGAAACGGCAATGGCCCCAATGGGCCAACGTACACCTAGCCCATTTGGTTTTTTTTTTTGGTTTTTTACAGGGCGTCTCGTATTCCACAAGACATTATTTAAACTTAGCTACAGTACACCCCGCTATGATGGTAAGACAAATGTCACTTTTCTGATTTTCAAAGAGCGTCAAATGACTTGTGATATTTGGGGTTCCTCTTGGCGCCCTTGTATATCACTGGGTATTCTCTGTTCTTGATCAATGTAAATTGATTCTTCAGAAAAGTGACCACACTCAGTACAGAGAAACGTTGCAACGTCAAATTTGTTCATTTCTCCGAGTTTCCAGAAAGAAAAAACCAAAAAAAAAAAACGCCGAATGGGATCAGACCCAACCAATAATTACCGGTACGTGTATAAAAATTCCGTACCCCATTAGCCTACGCCATCTTCATTTTATCAAGCTAATTGCTACGTTCCCACTTCGAACTTCCCTTGATATATCTGGCCCCCTTCAATGTTCAAAAAACTTATAAATAGACACGAGACGTCACTGTCCTCGAAACCATTTGAATTTCGAAATGTGCCATAGAAGAACATTATTGATTGGCTTATCTATATACTGGGCCAACGCAATCACCATATTAGGAGAAATAACGCCGCCACTTGAGGATGATGTCACTCTCGGCGTGTAGGTTCTGATTGGTTCGTCGATAGTCCGTAGGTGAAATTTACGCTTCTTGATAAAAAAAAGTCTCTGCATGGGCCTATTTTGGATACCTGAGCGGCTGGCAGAGAAAAATGCGCAATCGTGACGTCTTGTGCGCATAACTTGAAATCAGTTCCGATACAGAGTCGAGTTCAAACGCGGATTCTTGTCTAGGGCTTACTTATCATGTATACTATATACCGGTGAATGCACCGTACTATAAATGGCGGTCATGTCAGACGCGCATTAGATGACAATTGACAAAGACAGGAACAA
>JAVTVY010015805.1:0-61690 GCA_036873755.1 Hanleya hanleyi | reverse complement strand
ATCGTTACATATTGGCAGGCTCCGCGTTCTGGCGTCTGAGGTTTTTAAAATCATAAATGGAACCACACCCAAGTTTTTAGATGATCTTATCAAAGTTAAGAAATCTGATTATAGTTTTAGAAATACAAATATGTTGGAGGTCCCAAAAATTCGGACGGAGTCCTTTGGCAGGAGGAGTTTCCGCTTCGCCGCCGCACATGTGTGGAACAGTCTCCCAATCATGAGGAATGTAACTTCTTATGGTGAGTTTCGAGGGCTTCTTCGCGCATGGAGTGGCGACAGTTGCGGCTGCTCGTCCTGTCGGTAAATGTGTATGATTTGCATTAGTTTTTATCTGAAGTTATTTCCTATTCTTGTCTAGTTTTGTTTTATTTTCGTATATGTCTAAATGTTTTACTCTCCTGTTTCTGTTTCATATTTAAATTATATGTCATATTCTTTTAAATGTCTGTATTAAATGCCTGTCGGAAAAATAGCTTCATAGCCAATGTTATTTATTTCCCATGAAATCCGACGTTGAATAAAAAATTTTCTATCTTGTATCTTGTGCTCGTAATGGAGCAGAGTCCGTGACTGTGTCTTCTCCGATGAAGGAAAAAGTTGGCTTTAATTTACGAAGAAATCTTCACTTCAGACTACGGGAATGCTCTTGAAAAACTCCCGCAATCTCGGACTTGAATCTGCCGATGATCGAAGCCCATAAATCCGGAGTATCAGTCTTGAAATCTTCTAATGTTCGGAGCCAAAATCCCGGACTTGAAATCTTTTAATGTTCAGAGTCGAAATCCCAGTCTTTAATTTGCCGATGTACGTAGTCCAGAGCCGTGGTGTCGGTCTTGACATCTTACAATGCACAGTATCGGGCCCAGTCCATTGGCCGAGTCTGTACCGGAGAGCGTGGCTGCTTCCGTAGACTGAGTTGGGGTCCCTCTGTGAGCCAGGGTACTGGTATTCTCGAATTCGCGACTCTGGATGACATCATAGTCCGTAAACGTCTAAGTCCACCCTCGATTCCGGAATACGTCTAGAACTTGAATAAATCCGACAACTGTGACAGCGGCTATGTTCCGGGGTGTGAGTCCACTTCCGTGATCTGTAATCATCATCCCGGTAAGCTGTAAAAAATTGTATAACATCTCGGCGTCGTGACTGGTAACACGTTCTTGTTTGTCTTCTCCACCTGGCATGCCTGGTCTGAGGCTGGGTCTGAGGCTGGGTCCGAGTAAGAGGATGTATAGGAAGGAGAACGACGTCCTCGGACATTTTCTCTTGAGAACTTGCGTCATCAGAATCATCACTGTCAACAGAAGATTCTTTGGGTTGAATTTCCGGTAGTGAAAATCCCGAAATCGTTCATAGTCCAAGTTCGGCCAAGATATGACGATCCAGTGTCCGGGTCCGTTTCGGTGTCCGGCGCTGTTCCGGTGTCCGGGTCCGCTTCAGTGTCCGGCTCCGATCTGGTGTCCAAGTTCGCTTCGGCGATCGAGTCTTTTCCGGAGATCGAGTCCGGTCCGTGGATCAGGTCCGGTTGGTGGTCCGGCTGTAATCCGGAATCCGGTACCGCTCCGTGGTCCGGGTCTGGTCGGTGGTCCGGTAGAATTCCGGGGCCCAGGTCCGCTCCGTGGTCCGGGTCCGTGGTCTGGGTTCGTGGTCCGGGTCCGTGGTCCGGCTATGATCCGGAGTCCAGGTCCATTCCGTGGGCTGGGTCCAGTCGGTGGGCGGCTGTGTTCCGGAGTCCAGGTCCGTCCCGTGGGTCGGGTGAAATCTGTGGGATAGCTTCTCCTTCGGTCCCGGGGTTGATAGGAGTCATCATAATTCCATGGTCGATACCCGTAGTCCCGGTATACTTTTACATCGCCCGAGCCATGGGCCCGCTGTAAATCATCCGTGCCATGGGCCCGCTGTAAATCATCAAGCCGTGGGTCGGCTGTATATCACATTCCGACAAAACCTCCGAAGCTTGAACCCTCTCGGTGTGAATTTCTTCAGGTCAGCTGTCGCCCGAAGAAGAATACCAGGCCGGGCCAGTGCGTATCATCCCCATGTAGCGTCGTCCCATGCCTCACATAGTACATACATTACCTGCTGACAACATAGCCGTGACCTACATAAAAGGTAGAACGCATGAATGTACAAAATGAGCCAGAAAGAACGACCCGACTGACACATTTTAGGTCGGACAGACAGAATAACCATGTTAGACTTTATTTCAAACTTTATAGGGGAAAAAATAAACCCTAGGGTATGTATATAACAACTGGGTCACTGGTGAGCTAGCTGTGTGTTTGATAACATTGTAAGTCACATGGGGAATGAGACGTCGCATTACATGAACTACAAGCCCAATTTTAGAACAATCGGAAAGCCGCGTTGATTCCCGTTCACGCTGCGTGGGTTGAGCCACACAGCTGCATGGCGAAACATGGCGGCTTGGAATAAATGCTTTTCTTGACCCCCAACTTGTGATAATCACAGGCTCGCCAAATATTTTCTCTCTAATCTGTGCAGACAAAAGGTAGGCCTACTGATAAATTTTGAATGCACCTTCAGTCATAGTAGAATTCAGAAAGATTACAACATAATGTCGGACATACGAGTAAACACAGCTGATTGCGTGCCAAGTATGTCCATTCGACAACAATGACAACATCATCAAGTACGAACTCGATGCTTTTGAAAACGTGAAGAGAGAAACGCATGAAACGAAATTGTGAAAAATCCCAAGGCGTTTCGTTCGCGTTTATAATCTGCACCGTTTGCATACAGCTCGCATTCATTAACAGTGAACGAAACGCAAAAATCGGACAGCTAACGTTTACCCCCCATGTAGTCATATATGTTTTAATGATGGATTCATCGATCTGTATGGACTAAGAACGAGAATCAATATGGATAAAAACTTCTTGTTGGTTGACGTTCCACCATAGATACTAACAGCATTCTCAAAGCACACTAACAGCTTTCTCAAAGCACAATGATTCATTATGCTTTGAGAATGCTGTTAGTATCTACGGGGCAACATCACCCAGTTCTACCAGAAGTTGTTAACCATAAACAATTCTCATTCTTAGTTCACTTCCAGCATCTAAGAATTGCCCCAGAAAGAGATCTGCATGAATGTTATAAGATGTAATTACCTGACAGTTTGTGGCCAAATATTTCCGAAGATTCGATGCTTTCACAAGACTGCATACATCATCTGCACAACCAGCTCGATCCAAGACGTTCTTCAAGGATCCCACACACCGGAATACTTCATTTCCTGAATACATGTGCAAGATACATATCACTAACTGTATTAAATGTTAATGATAAACTATATATTCACAAGATTTAATTCTTAGTTTTGTAAAGATCATTAATAACTAAAAATTGCTGCTGGTGATTGATTTATGTTTTAGTCTTTCTTTTGAACATATATGTTATCATGTTGCAAGCAATTCTGCTTGAAAAATAATCCTAATTCAGTGCATCACACAATAGAATCCCATCTGACAAAATGGCAGATCATCATTGCACTGGGAAACTAGTTCTTACTCTGTCCCCTTAATGCTTAATGTTGAGTGAGAACACTGTAACATCTATTTCAGGCTCTTTGCTATATGTATTACAACACATATAAGGGAAGTGGGAAGAGGTGCCGACATACTGACTGCGTCACATGACTTCACAGAATAGTCTTCTGGTTAACCTATTCTAAAGCACATACCAAGAATCTAACGATTGGTGATATGTGTTGTATCTCAGGTACGCTTTTATTGTATGACCTATCTTTTATCTGAGTCATTTTTTATCTGAGTCCCAATTTCATGTATACCAAGCATTCATTTACCACGAAGACAAACACATAGATACCTGTGTTGGCAAAGAGATAGGGATTTGAGGATTTCACACCAGCATCCTTTCTCAACCTCTGATCAGTCAGCTGGATTAGGCAGTTGAGACAATCAGGAGGGATAAGAATAGGCACTGATCGACCCCGTTTACCCCTTACTGTAACCACTTGATGTGTGTCAAGTAGTTTTTTCTCCAGTTCGGTGAACGTTTTTATAACTGCAGGCGACAGCACTCGGTCGTTATTGCTGCGTTTGGCAAAGTCCTCTAATCTGTAACAAGAACCAACAGAAGGTGGACTTTACAAATTGAAAACAGATTATTTTAATAGGGTTTATACAGGCAAATTACAGGTTTGTCTGTTGCACTTGGCTAGCTGAGAGGCAGGATCCTGTGGTCAGAGATTGGCTCACACCCGTAACTTGTCACCGCAGAAACTGTTCAACAATATCTGTGTCTGTTGTATCTAGATTATTATATTTCTTGATTTATGTTTAGCATTTGGTTTGAGTGCCATAACTCAGACATCCATGTCTAGCACTTATTGCTGTGCCTATACTGAGAAACTGTTTACATCTTTACAGTGACAGAAACTTTTATTTTTAGAGGATAGAACTTCCAACACAAAACTGCAATTGATTTCCCTGGCTATATATGGCAGTACTGCTTGGCACAAATCATAACTGAAACTGTCACCAGTTGCTCTGCTGTTTGAACCATATCATCGGAATGTACAACAACGCTAAAAAGACACATTGATTCAATGCCGAAGGTCAGTTTTTATGAAGTTAACAGAAGATCTTTATCATGAAGAAATGACTGTGTGCTAATCATTCAATGACACATGAGGAGTCTTTCCCTCATATTGATAATGTTAAACGTTACAGTTTAATACAGGTCAGGTGAACATCCAACCCCAGAACAATCTTCAGGAGTACACTCTTTCAAGCCAACAATAGCTTATTGAAACCACCATCGTACCTCCCAAAAGCATCAATTTAACAGGAGAAAGCTAAACAAATTGACAGAATTAGAATCAAGAGTATAAACCTACAGTTCAACAGGATGAGGGATATGATAGCGTCACTTTAAACTGTGAGGTTATATCATGATGGCCAGTGCTGAGCGAATAAGTCCCCAGTGCTGAGTCTCTGGTATGACCCACTTCAGAAATCAAATCCGGGACTTCTCGCTTGCAAGGCAGATGCTCCACCACAGTGTTAACAATTCAACAGAAATCTTACCTTAAAGCTTCTACTTCCCCAGGCCGACGCTTGTTGAACAGGATGAGTCTTGCCTCCACTAGCTCTGCTATGTCCTTGTACTGTTGAGGGGATAGCTTATCCTGCTTGTCTAGTTCAGTTAGGCTTCCTTTTATATAGTCAGTCACCTTCTTTATCTCCTCACATGTGGGCAATCTGACCTCAGCATTGTATTGCCGCTCTTCGAGCTGTTTTATGGCAGAAGAAGAGAAAAGAGTCCAGCGCCTTTTGTAGAGCTTCAGGAAATACTTGCAATCATTCATATCCTGCAAGTCTTGCATTTCAATTGCTACCTCTTCTTTGATAGCAACATAATGCTTGATCTCATACCCAATATTTTTAAGGGTGCTTGGATGTTTCAAATCAGCATATGAGTCCTTATTGCCCCCTGCAAGTTCAATGGCAGCTTGAGATATGATGTTGAAACTTCGTGGCTTTAAATATGATGACAAATCTCCAGAAGTTCCATCAATTTTCCTCACCTGTAGCAGTAAAGCTGCTGCTTGTCGCATATGTTTACTGGTAAAGTTTTTACATCTCAATCTGTTGCGTTGATGCTTCTGCAGGTAAAAAGCACCAACCCTCCGTATTATGTCATCCTTTCTTGCCACTTTGGTCAAGTGGTCTTTACGCATTGTGAGAAAAACCTCAGAATCTAATTTGTCCATCTTCTTGTCAAACTTGTGCATGTGACTCTTCTTCTGAATGATTGTTGAGCTCTGCTTTTCCATAGGTTTCATTACACAGCGCTGGTTGACATGTACACTAAGAGCACTTTTTAGATACCAGCCCTTGCATAGAGGACAAGGGGTGTAATCATCTACAGAGAAGCTCTCACAATGCTTTCTTCGTACAACTAACAGCTCCCCTGTTTTCAAGGCATTAACTGAGCGATTATGTTCATGGTTACCCTCATTCCTCAGAAGTTCCCAGGCAGCCTTGATGTCTCTCTTGGACACTCCATTGGCTTTCTGAGCTAGTATTTTTGCAACCTTAGGTTCATCTTCGTGGTGGCGAATGTAATGTTTACTAATATTTGTTGTTAATTGTTGACAAAACAAACAACTTGAGCACTTGTTAAAAACACGAGTATTTTTCTTCTTCTTTTGAGCTTTACCTTTTCCTTTGTATTCACTGTTGCACAAGGCTGACATATGTATATCGTTGTGTACTGCATCCCTCACAGTGGCCCCTTCATATTCAAGAATCTTAAGCGCTGGCAACGCACAGTCGCTCATTCCATCGGATGAGTCAGAAATCTCTGCAGATGTGTAAGGTATCGGTTTCTCAGTTGACTGAGTTAAGATGACAGATAGATCCACTGGTGAGGCAAGAGTAGGTTCAACAGGCACGGTTCCAGTTTCTGCTGGGTCCATACGTGGAGTGTCTGTTGGGTCTATAGGTGGAGTGTCTGTTGGGTCCATAGGCGGAGTGTCTCCTAAATTAGGCTCTAAATTAGAGAAAATCTAGATGTAGGCTACCACATTTTAAACTTTTACATGTATTTCATGCTACACATACACATGGGCTAATGGCAGTTTCACATCCAAGACAATTAATGCGTCCAATGGACTTGAAAGGGGAATTACCACAAGCATGTGTCAGTCTGTTTGTTGCAGATACCGATTCTTTTCAGCTGGGGGCATACAGCCTGTATTGATCTCCGACAAACGTGAGAGGTTTTTATCTGAGCTAAAATCCATATTTGGTGTACCTTCCCTCCCCCCCACACCAACCTGCTTAACCTAACAAATGATCTTGATACATAACTTTTCTTGAACTTAGATTATGTATCATTTATTTGTGCAATGCTAAGAATCATAAAGAGGAGGAGCTTTACCTTTTCCTTTGTATTCACTGTTGCACAAGGCTGACATATGTATATCGTTGTGTACTGCATCCCTCACAGTGGCCCCTTCATATTCAAGAATCTTAAACGCTGGCAACGCACAGTGGCTCATTCCATCGGATGAATCAGAAATCTCTGCAGATGTGTAAGGTATCGGTTTCTCAGTTGACTGAGTTAAGATGACAGATAGATCCACTGGTGAGGCAAGAGTAGGTTCAACAGGCATGGTTCCAGTTTCTGCTGGGTCCGTACGTGGAGTGTCTGTTGGGTCTATAGGTGGAGTGTCTGTTGAGTCCATAGGCGGAGTGTCTCCTAAATTAGGCTCTAAATTAGAGAAAATCTAGATGTAGGCTACCACATTTTAAACTTTTACATGTATTTCATGCTACACATACACGTGGGCTAATGGCAGTTTCACATCCAAGACAATTAATGCGTCCAATGGACTTGAAAGGGGAATTATCACAAGCATGTGTCAGTCTGTTTGTTGCAGATACCGATTCTTTTCAGCTGGGGGCATACAGCCTGTATTGATCTCTGACAAACGTGAGAGGTTTTTATCCATGTTATCTGAGCTAAAATCCATATTTGGTGTACCTCTCCCCCCCCCCCCCACACCAACCTGCTTAACCTAACAAATGATCTTGAACTTAGATTATGTATCATTTATTTGTGCAATGCTAAGAATCATAAAGAGGAGGAGCTTTACCTTTTCCTTTGTATTCACTGTTGCACAAGGCTGACATATGTATATCGTTGTGTACTGCATCCCTCACAGTGGCCCCTTCATATTCAAGAATCTTAAACGCTGGCAACGCACAGTGGCTCATTCCATCGGATGAATCAGAAATCTCTGCAGATGTGTAAGGTATCGGTTTCTCAGTTGACTGAGTTAAGATGACAGCTAGATCCACTGGTGAGGCAAGAGTAGGTTCAACAGGCATGGTTCCAGTTTCTGCTGGGTCCGTACGTGGAGTGTCTGTTGGGTCTATAGGTGGAGTGTCTGTTGAGTCCATAGGCGGAGTGTCTCCTAAATTAGGCTCTAAATTAGAGAAAATCTAGATGTAGGCTACCACATTTTAAACTTTTACATGTATTTCATGCTACACATACACGTGGGCTAATGGCAGTTTCACATCCAAGACAAAAATCGACCATAGAGGTCCATGTCCCCCGCTAGCAGCACCAGTTATGGTGGATTACATCCACCATAACTGGCGCTGCTGCTGCGGGGGCCATGGACCTCTATGGTCGCTTTTTGGGGTCGATGATATCTCATATCATTGATAGGAGTATGATTTGAAAATGGAGATATCACTGATGAGCTTAACATAATCTAATACAGCAGATGGCACCCATATTGGATTATGCACATCCATAAAACATAATACATGACTGTCCTCTCACTAAGGTCAAGGGACTACCCAAGTTTGAAGTAGATCAGTTGAATCGTACTCAGCTATTGTGCGGACAAGATCAAACTGCTTAAAATCCAATGAAATCCAGTATGGCCGATGGTGGCCATATTGGATTAAACACGTCCTTGAAAAACAATCCTAATCCTCCTCTCAACAATGTCAAGGCACTCCCCAGGTATGAAGTAGATCGGTTGAATCGTTCTCGAGTTATTGTCCAGACAAGATTCAACTGTTTAAAATCTAATTTGGCTGACGGCGGCCATATTAGATTATGCACATTGCTGGAAAACAATCCCAACCGTCCTCTCACCAATGTCAAGGCACACCCCAAATTTGAAGTTGATCGATTAAATCGTTCACGAGTTATTGTCCGGACAAGAAAATCTAGATCCAACTGCTTATAATCCAATATGGCTGACGGTGGCCATATTGGATTATGCACATCGCTGAAAAAAAATCCAAACCGTCCTCTCACCGATGTCAAGGCACTCCCCAAGTTTGAAGTAGATCAGTTGAATCGCACTCCAGTTATTGTCCGCACAAGATCAAACTGCTTACAATCCAATGAAATCCAGTATGGCTGATGGTGGCCATATTGGATCAAGCACGTCCTTGAAAAACAATCCTAATCCTCCTCTCAACAATGTCAAGGCACTCCCCACATATGAAGTAGATCAGTTGAATCGTTCTCGAGTTGTTGTCCGGACAAGATCCAACTGCTTATAATCCAATATAGCTGACGGCGGCCATATTAGATTACGCACATTGCTGAAAAACAATCACAACCGTCCTCTCACCAATGTCAAGGCACACACAAAGTTTGAAGTTGATCGGTTGAATCGTTCACGAGTTATTGTCCGGACAAGAAAATCTAAGATCCAATTGCTTATAATCCAATATGGCTGATGGCGGCCATATTAGATTACGCACATTGCTGAAAAACAATCCCAACCGTCCTCTCACCAATGTCAAGACATACCCCAAGTTTGAAGTTGATCGGTTAAATCGTCCACGAGTTATTGTCCGGACAAGAAAATCTAAGATCGAACTGCTTATAATCCAAAATGGCTGGCGGCGGCCATATTTGATTACGCACATTGCTGAAAAACAATCCCAACCGTCCTCTCACCAATGTCAAGGCACACCCCAAGTTTGAAGTTGATCGGTTAAATCGTTCACGAGTTATTGTCCGGACAAGAAAACCTAAGATCGTACTGCTTATAATCCAAAATGGCTGACGGCGGCCATATTGGATTACGCACATTGCTGAAAAACAATCCCAACCGTCCTCTGGCCAATGTCAAGGCACACCCCAAGTTTGAAGTTGATCGGTTGAATCGTTCACGAGTTATTGTCCGGACAAGAAAATCTTACGGAATTACGGAATCACGGACACCGGTGTTTCTAAGTCCCCCCCCCTACTAAGTAGCGGGGGACAATTAATGCGTTCAATGGACTTGAAAGGGGAATTACCACAAGCATGTGTCAGTCTGTTTGTTGCAGATACCGATTCTTTTCAGCTGGGGGCATACAGCCTGTATTGATCTCTGACAAACGTGAGAGGTTTTTATCTGAGCTAAAATCCATATTTGGTGTACCTTCCCTCCCCCCCACACCAACCTGCTTAACCTAACAAATGATCTTGATACATAACTTTTCTTGAACTTAGATTATGTATCATTTATTTGTGCAATGCTAAGAATCATAAAGAGGAGGAAACACACTGAAATATATACTTACCATCATTATAGTTACCAACAGCATGTGCACTTGATGAACTTGATAAGGAAGCCTGAAATATATCATTAGACTAAACTGAAGGCATCACCTCTTAGCAATACATTCATTTTGATGTTGGTAAGGTTCACAACTCCAGCATAAGATTATTACATCTGCCTAGTCGAGCTGTACCAACATCACAGCCCACGAGCAAGCGTGTATCTGATTTCGCTTAAAGCCAAAACTATGGACCAAAGTTTTTGCATGAACATCTGCAATAAAAGCGTAGCTGAGATACATGTATCCTAGAATCCTTTGTATTCTAGAGTCTGAATGCTATACAGATAGCTTTCCTGTGGACTCGCATATTGTTCTTTAGTCAGCAAATATTGTCAACTTTTCTCACCTATTACATATCGACCCAATTTACTCCCCCCCGCCCCCACTACAAATTAAAATCCACTACATGGTGCAATATCTGGGCACTTCCAGGATTTCATGAAATAGTTTGACCTTTTTTTTATCCAAAAGGAGGTTGCTTTTGCACTGGATGATCCTTAGTGGATACACCCCAGGCCCTGTAACAAATAAAATGAAGCCTTACTGTACAAATTTTGTTGGCCTCTTGAACAATACATCTTCCCAGAAGGAGCACCACCACCTAATGTTGACATAATTTGCCAATTTCTTCTACAATTCCTCAGTGTTGCCAGTGTGTACTTACTCTTTGGTAGTCACAGGAAGTCTCCACTATTTCTGTGTCTGGTATTCTCATTAGTGGAACCCAACTATACTGTATTCCATCATGTTCAGATAAAATGGTAACGGTGGGTCCCAAGTCGGCAGGTGGCAGTTTATCCATCAACTTCAATGCAAACATGAGTAGTACAGTGAAAGGTACATCATGTACATGTACAAATTTTAGCGAAATAAATCTGACTGCTATTTGTCCATCAATGGAATCGCTGAATGCACACAAAATCTACATTATCTTTCATTCAATCAAGTCGGAAAACAAACTGTGCTAAATACATCTTTGTCAACAGGACCAACAGCATAGGCATGCAGAAGTCTAACTGTACTCTAGATATCTATCAGTGATGTCCTAATATGTATATATATTTTTAACAAGCTGAGTAGCTAGCAGGTCTCCCGCCAAAAAGCTTGTCTGGAAACGGGCTTCTCACACACATGGGATATAATCACCATATATATTTTGTGTGATGCTAAATTGTTGCTAGAAGTGTGGTCTTGTTGATGTGAAGGGGATATAATTGTGAAGGACAATGTTGCAAATTGTCTATGGAAGAAAGGGGACAGGGTGATCGAGAAAGATCATCCGGTGGCATAGTTATGCCCTAAAATGAGTGACTTTCTTCTGAGATCCCAGCCATCCCACAAGTTTGAAGTCAATCGGTTGAACTGTTCCCGAGATATCGCGTTCACAACATTTTTGGGATGGTTGAAATCTAAGATGGCCGACGGCGGCCATCTTGGATAACGCAGTTTGGTGAAAAGCAATCCCAGCCATCTTCTCACTGATGTCAAGTCCCCCCCCCCCAAGTTTGAAGTTGATGAGTTGAATTGTTCTCGAGATATCGCGTTCACAACATGGTTGGGACGGACGGACGGACAGAAGACGGAAAATGTCACACCATTGTGAAACCATCCCAAGTTTGAAGTAGATCGGTTGAATTGTTCTTGAGATATCTCATTAACATTATAGTCAACGGCGGCCATCTTGGTTAACGCAGTTTGGTGAAAAACAATTCCAGTCATCTTATTGATGTTAAGTCACTCCCCAAATTTGAAGTCGATAGGTTGAATTGTTCTCGAGATATCGTGTTCTTAATGATTATTTCGTTCAGCAATCAACACTTTGAGATGCAAGTGAGTGAGTAGGATTTAACGTCGTTTTCAACAATTTTTGAGTCATATCACGACAGTACCTACATGTGCCAGGACACGAGTGCCCACAGTTCCTTTTACCCTGGACACTGAACAGCCCAGCTGTGAGCGGGGATATTTAATATCATGAAAGTCCTCGGTGGGTGCAAATGCTCAGTTACATTTACCACCCCTAAAGAAATCATATTCCATATTTGCCAGCATTACAATGAAGAACAGGTCAAATATATCCTAGACAATCCAGATACAAATAAAGCGAGTAAAACTCTTTTACATTTTGGACCTGCCATAACATTCCCAAGCACTAGTCCTAAACAATCTGAAATTAATGAGAAGTCATGTAGGACATGTGTTACACTCAACCAAAGAAATACTTTACTACAAATGTTTACTCTGGTTTGTGGTTCAAGTGCATGAAAAAAATACACTTGATCTGAACCAAATTTCAGTACAACATCAAGTACCTGTGCTATACTAAAAAAAAGTATTATGGTAAATATAAGGAAAATACTGTTGCATGATCAGTTGCAAAAAAAAAGGACAAATTCTCATGAAAAATCATTTTCATCACCGCTGAAGATTAAAGATTAAATTTACGGCTTTTCTCACCGAAGATTCCAGAATTTCCTTTGGATTTCCAGACTCCAGCTCAATTGGGTCTTCTGGTGCCAGTTCGTCAATTTGTGACAAGGTGTCTGGTGTGTTGGTCCTCGAAGCAATTGTGTCACATACATGTTGTTGTTCCAATGTCTCTGGACATGCTGGAAGGTCAAGATATCATTTTGCATTGTATGATTGAATAATATGAGTCATCTCGCAGTTGTCTTGGCGATAGTAATAATGAATTAGAACAATATGCTCATTAAGGGATCTATTTTGTGGAAAGGACTGTTTGATCTCGTCCTTATTAAGCACATGCAAAGGGTTAATTTTACATCCATTAGAAAAGACACCAGGAAATAACCATAACCCCAGGATATTTGGGAATCCTATATTTTAAAGTTTTTGGTTAAGACAAAAGCAAATGTACAGTACTACTAAAAAAATAGATAAACTTGTGCAAGGATTAGCCTAAATCGTTTTTCGTGAGTTTCAGTCAACACATTCACCACATTCTTACCAAGAGCCAGGTAATTTGACCTCAACAAAAAATTGCAAATGCAGATAGAAAATAGCCCAATGGACCCCAATACCCCTGGATATCAGTTATTGATATTGATATTGTCAAACATGCATTGCATGAGATGTAGTTTTAGATCTTTGACAAATATGTCAACAAAAATGTGATCTAGTAGGGTTGACTGTAGTTCTCTCATAAAAAAAACATAGAATGTTGGGCCATGTCAGCTTTTGCCAAAGCCTTAAATGATGGGAACATTTTGTGCAGATGTTCTGGTAATTAAGCATGACCAAATTCCTAGCTCTCACTCTTCCAAGTAGCTCTTTACACTGCAATCAAGTAATTTGTTCTTGGAAAAACAGGTCAAGCTCAGTCATCTTCAACGCATTTCTGTTCTATGCTTACTTAATTGAATGCGGATATCTTGGACTTAACATACAAAAATTTGACCATCAGAAAATTGGTCAAGGTCATTCATGTTTATAGACATTACATCTATCATCAGTGGTATAAATTTGGACACTGACTATCGTGAGTCGTGTAGGAGTTATGCACATCTTCTCTGCACAATGCCTCCACTTTCAGCACAATGTTATTTCAACTATGATTTTTACACCAGGGAAAGTTGTTCAAGGTAGGTTATTTTTGCCACATGATAAATAAGGAAGGAGAACAAAACATGTTAATGTAAATGTACATGCACAGCCACAGACAATATATTAATATTACAAAACAAAGAGAACTATATGAGTTGGGAGAAACAAGGGTTGAAAGTCGGATAAATTATCTGGGTAAATCAGGCTTATAGATTAGCTTTTTGTTAATGTCTGGAAAGGGTTCAATTTATTAGTACAAAACCAACTTCATGCAATACACATAAGTATATGTACATGTATGTACTAAAATATAATCTGAATAACTCTTCCAGTCATTCAAATTTGAGGTGGGCTAAAACTTGTCTTTTACATGTACCATAAAATTTTGACCACAGCAATTCAGAAGTCTGGTTAAGCATTATATGCATTAAGAAATCAAACAGAAGAATGGAAACAAAATTCAAACCGATCTGGTGGATTCAGAGAATAAGTACATATTATACAACTGTCAAGACAAGAGAACAATTAAGCTTTCCTCACGCGAGTGTCCTTTGCTATACGAAACATACTTCAACCATGCACTTTCAACAAGGAAATATAATACATGTAAGTCAGTTTAAAACCAATACCTTTTCCAACAGAGAATGACTTCTGCAATTGAATCGCAATGGAGTAGGCATTTAGGTGATTTACATGTATGCACTCTGCTGAGTATTCCAAATTTTAAAGTTACAAAATACATGAGAAAAGTAATACCCCGAAGCACTCCGCCTTTCTAGAATCATTCTGTAACTAAGGAGTGAGCGAATATGATTTAATGTCGCTTTCATCACTATTTCAGTCATATCACAACATTTTGGTTCCTATTCCTTTTCACACCCGGGAATCCCACGGGTGCCCCAGTTAGTCGCCTCATACGGCAAGCTCTCTGAGGGGCCGAGGCCTATTCTTACCATGACATGAAGTGTACACTGTAAACAGCAATACATCTGATGCAGAGAAAATCCAAAGACTTAAGAAATAAATGATAATAGTTTTCTGTCCTACAGAACCAGGACTATTGTTTTCGTCCTAAAAAAGGGAGGCATTTCAGTTTTACCATCCATCATCTTAGCAGTTGGAGGACGGAAAACTAACATTTATTTCTGTTCTAAAACATCATTTACAAATGTTAAATAATGCTAAATTGAAAAATAAACGTGGCCATCATAATCATTTGAAATTCAATTATGCTCTGATTGGCCCGTCCAGATCACGTGGTCTAGCGTTCCATTGAGGCCGCGGTCTGTTTTCTCAGGCAAGGGGAGTAATAAAGCTCAGGGAAGGATATCCCATATTAATGATATTTCAGTGCAGACACAATGTTTTACTGTCATTTGAAAAATTACAGACTTTGTGTTGACGAGATCTTATTGGATAAAGGAGTATTTATACCACATTCATTTACTTATCTCACACCGATAATGGCATTGATCTGTATGAGCTCAAGAGAGTTGCCTCCACAATTATGCGGGCTCCACCCTTAAAGCAGTGCATGAGTTTTTCAGCCAAGACAAGAAATCTGCCGATTGATTCGGATGGATGCTAGAAATTCAGAAGAATTCTATTGCTCAAGATAAGACACACTCCCCAAACTTTGATGTGAACAGCGAGGAATGTGAATAAGTGATGGCTGTCATCATTGCAATGTTGTGGTTTCAGCACACGATCTAATCATAAGTTTACTACAACTGCCATAAGGTACCCTCAGAAATACACAATCAGCGAAACAACAATATTCATGTGAACTGTTTCGCAAATTAAAGTTCTCCAGGTCGCAAACCAGACGGAAAACAGTTAATGGAGTAAATTAACTACTGAAGGTCAAAGTCGCGAGTGATGCTCATTTATAGTCGATTACCATGGAGCAGAGCGTGTGTTATACATCCAGTCCAAATCATATTTGAAATATGTCCATTTCTTTAATATAGTCACGTGAGAAAGCAATTATCCAATACAGGACAAAAATCTCCCTATACTTTCAATGCTAAGGCAGCACATACAATTTCAGAGAGGTCACCTCGGCAAAAATAATGTCATATTAAAATAATTCCTATTTAACACCATGTTAAATATTGCTGAGGTGAACGGCATTTACCTCAGCAATTGCTGATTGCTGAGGTGAATTGTGTGGGCTGCTAAGGAACAGGCAGATGGTTTGAAATTGTAAACTGAAAGAACTATTGCAAGTCTGTAACTTTTATTTTGTCATTTTTGAGAATTATCAGTGTGGTGGTCTCTATGATAATGTACATGTACTCGGGGTGACCAATGTAGCCAAGCTAGTGTCATCAGCAAACATTAAAATTTGCTTTGCCAGCTAGCCAGCCAGAGCCACTATACATGCTATATAAAAGCGAACTTATGCTAATGCAGGCAAGCCAATGAACCCTTACCTTAAACAGGCCACAAAATGTGAGGGAAGTCAAACTGGAATCCCTATAAGACAAAAGACAAAACAGATATTTACATGACCATAATCTCTATGGGACAAAAGACAGAACAGATATTTACATGACCATAATCTCTACGGGACAAAAGACAGAACAGATATTTATATGACCATAATCAGTATGGGCATGATGGGACAAAAGACAGAACAGATATTTACAGAACTATAATCCATATGAGACAAAAGACGGAACAGATACTTAAATGGCCATAATCTCTATGGGACAAAAGACAGAACAGATATTTACATGACCATAATCTCTACGGGACAAAAGACAGAACAGATATTTGACCATAATCAGTATGGGCATGATGGGACAAAAGACAGAACAGATATTTACAGAACTATAATCCATATGAGACAAAAGACGGAACAGATACTTAAATGGCCATAATCTCTATGGGACAAAAGACAGAACAGATATTTACATGACCATAATCTCTACGGGACAAAAGACAGAACAGATATTTGACCATAATCAGTATGGGCATGATGGGACAAAAGACAGAACAGATATTTACAGAACTATAATCCATATGAGACAAAAGACGGAACAGATACTTAAATGGCCATAATCTCTATGGGACAAAAGACAGAACAGATATTTACATGACCATAATCTCTACGGGACAAAAGACAGAACAGATATTTGACCATAATCAGTATGGGCATGATGGGACAAAAGACAGAACAGATATTTACAGAACTATAATCCATATGAGACAAAAGACGGAACAGATACTTAAATGGCCATAATCTCTATGGGACAAAAGACAGAACAGATATTTACATGACCATAATCTCTACGGGACAAAAGACAGAACAGATATTTGACCATAATCAGTATGGGCATGATGGGACAAAAGACAGAACAGATATTTACAGAACTATAATCCATATGAGACAAAAGACGGAACAGATACTTAAATGGCCATAATCTCTATGGGACAAAAGACAGAACAGATATTTACATGACCATAATCTCTACGGGACAAAAGACAGAACAGATATTTGACCATAATCAGTATGGGCATGATGGGACAAAAGACAGAACAGATATTTACAGAACTATAATCCATATGAGACAAAAGACGGAACAGATACTTAAATGGCCATACTCCCTTACTCCCTATGGAACAAAAACAGAACAGATATTTACATGACCATAATTCTCTGACAAATTCAAAGTGATAAAATAGAATTAAAAGCCACTGTTTGCATGTACATGTTAGCGAGTAGATTTCAACACATGGCTAGGTTCATACTGATATGTTGAAAGAAGTTTCCTCACCTTATATGCCTTTCTTCACTGGGTTTCTACCAAATAAAAAGGTGAGATATATGTAAGTTTTCTCACAATCATCCAGAATAGCCATGGACAAACTATGCAAATAATGGACAAATCACCAAAATTCAAGTAATCAGACTCCAGCTCTCCATTTGTGTCCTTACAGCCATTTTGGCGACTACATAAATTATGGACTACTCACCATGTTGCCACTGAATATTTAAGTCAAATTCCAAACCTGAATCATTTTCACAACTGAAAGATTGCTTATAAAGAATATCCAAGAGGGTCATAAAATATCATGGTTCAGTGGTATAGTCACGAGACTGTCAATGGTCATGTCTGGCCATAATACATGATACAATTATCATTATTCTGAAACTTCTAATCTAGGAAAGGATTTCCAAGAATGTTGCACATTGATGGCTTCCATTTTATCAATTGAAAGACAGAGTAGTCTCCCTCTACAAATGCTTTGATGTCAATGAAATGTTTAGCCAGAGTTGTCCGAGAGTAAATTCAGCTCAATATGCCCTTCACAAACTTCATTTAGCTGAATTGTATTTAATCAAACCCTTGGCCACTTGTATAGAATTTCAGACAACTCAATTATATGCTGGCACAATTTTATAAAACTGCGGTGTTGGAAATTGAACCCTTGCTGATTCATTCGCTGAATACCGGACTTTTGGGAATTGTCTCTTTTCAGTCATTTGCAATAAATCGATCAGCCCTCTGTTTTACCACCTCAAATATCACTTCCGGTGATCGATTTATTAGGGGAATTACTAGAGCAAATTCATATTCCCATCGTGGCAATTACAGACATGGTGCAACCATGCTGTCCACCCAATCGGGGAATAGTTAAGGCTCTCATAGAGAAGAATTTTCCAAATATGTTTGGATTTGTAATTAGTAGTTCCGGATATACAGGTATATTGCAGACAAATACCTTACGGCATGAAGAGGTTTGACCAAACCAAATACAAAAATCGACCATAGAGGTCCATGTCCCCCGCTAGCAGCACCAGTCAGGGCCTGATCCAGGCCGTTTTTGAACCCGTTATAACGGGTTTGGGCGCCATGAGTTTGGGCGCCCAAATGAGAAAAAAAAAATAAAATAAAAATAAAAATAAAAAAAAATAAAAAAAAAAATAAAAAAAAAATATTTTTGTTAGCAAATTCCCTCTGAACAGGCTGAAACCTATATTAATGCAATTACTATTGCCAAATATGAAGTTATCAGGCTGTATTTAGACCATTCAATACTCCCACAGCTTCCATGGGCTTCGACAGTCCCACATCGCGGCCTATTTCACTATAACTTATCACACTCTGCGCCAGGTAAGGGTGCCCAAACTAAAAGTCTAGATCAGGCCCTGCCAGTTATGGTGGATTACATCCACCATAACTGGCGCTGCTGCTGCGGGGGCCATGGACCTCTATGGTCGATTTTTTGGAGTCGATGATATCTCATATCATTGATAAGAGTATGATTTGAAAATGGAGATATCGCTGATGAGCTTAACATAATCTAATACAGCAGATGGCACCCATATTCGATTATGCACATCCATAAAACATAATACATGACTGTCCTCTCACTAAGGTCAAGGGACTCCCCAAGTTTGAAGTAGATCAGTTGAATCGTACTCCAGTTATTGTCCGGACAAGATCAAACTGCTTAAAATCCAATGAAATCCAGTATGGCTGATGGTGGCCATATTGGATCAAGCACGTCCTTGAAAAACAATCCTAATCCTCCTCTCAACAATGTCAAGGCATTCCCCACATATGAAGTAGATCGGTTGAATCGTTCTCGAGTTGTTGTCCGGACAAGATCCAACTGCTTATAATCCAATATGGCTGACGGCGGCCATATTAGATTACGCAAATTGCTGAAAAACAATCACAACCGTCCTCTCACCAATGTCAAGGCACTCCCCAAGTTTGAAGTAGATCAGTTGAATCGTACTCCAGTTATTGTCCGGACAAGATCCACCTCCTTATAATCCAATATGGCTGACGGCGGCCATATTAGATTACGCACATTGCTGAAAAATAATCCCAACCGTCCTCTCACCAATGTCAAGGCACACCCCGAGTTTGAAGTTGATCGGTTAACTTGTCCACGAGTTATTGTCCGGACAAGAAAATCTAAGATCCAACTGCTTATAATCCAATATGGCTGACGGCGGCCATATTGGATTATGTACATTGTTGAAAAACAATCCCAACCGTCCTCTTACCAATGTCAAGGCACTCCCCAAGTTTGAAGTAGATCAGTTGAATCGTACTCCAGTTATTGTCCGGACAAGATCCACCTCCTTATAATCCAATATGGCTGACGGCGGCCATATTAGATTACGCACATTGCTGAAAAATAATCCCAACCGTCCTCTCACCAATGTCAAGGCACACCCCAAGTTTGAAGTTGATCGGTTAAATTGTCCACGAGTTATTGTCCGAACAAGAAAATCTAAGATCCAACTGCTTATAATCCAATATGGCTGACGGCGGCCATATTGGATTATGTACATTGTTGAAAAACAATCCCAACCGTCCTCTCACCGATGTCAAGGCACTCCCCAAGTTTGAAGTAGATCAGTTGAATCGTACTCCAGTTATTGTCCGGACAAGATCCAACTGCTTATAATCCAATATGGCTGACGGCGGCCATATTAGATTACGCACATTGCTGGAAAACAATCCCAACCGTCCTCTCGCCAATGTCAAGGCACACTCCAAGTTTGAAGTTGATCGGTTAAATCGTTCATGAGTTATTGTCCGGACAAGAAAATCTAAGATCCAACTGCTTATAATCCAATATGGCTGACGGCGGCCATATTGGATTATGTACATTGCTGAAAAACTATCCCAACCGTCCTCTCAACAATGTCAAGGCACACCCCAAGTTTGAAGTTGATCGGTTAAATCGTTCACGAGTTATTGTCCGGACAAGAAAAAATCACGGAATTACGGACACCGGTGTTTCTAAGTCCCCCCCCCCCCTACTAAGTAGTGGGGGACAAAAAGAAATGAGAGTGCAATCTTGTAGTACATTTCCATCGTATTAATACTAAATTTAGATCATTAACTAAAACAAGAGCCCAAGGGGCTTCAATATACGCCCGTATATCGGGACTTACATTGGTCCAAATTGCAAAGTTGTTTATTAGCCTTGATTCCAAATGGTAGCTAGCAGAGACCAGAGAAAGTTCTACGATTTTGTACTTCTGAGAATGTAACATATATCACATCTTATATTGAATGATAAATTAAAATGGGCTTAGCTGTTTCAAACATGGGAGACAACTCCACAGAACAAATGCCATATATATGTAGGGAGAGAACCATATTCTAACCTAACAGTCACATATAATCAGCTAAACTTGATTCAGTTTTGGGGGACTGTGACCTTGACCTTTGACAAATTGATCTCAAAATGTATGGCTGCTCTTTGCCATGCGATTAAGGTATACTCACAGTTTGGTACCTTTAAACTAGAGATATCGCATGGTCAACAAATGTTCATGGATGAATGGACAGAACGCAACATCGCATTACACGACCTCGTCTTCGACAGGCATATGAAAGTGTTACAGTGACCTTAACCGTTGACCCACATTTTGGTATGTAACACATCATGTCACTCTAATGTATCTACTGGCAGTCAAAAAAGTTATTTGTGATGATTTCCTGATTTCGGGGTCACAGTGACCTTGACCTTTGACCTTACCTAAATTTTGGTACACGACACATCGTCTTCCCTTAATATATCAATGGACTAAAAAAATCCAGATTTTTATGAATTTCATGATTTTGGGGGTTACAGTTACCTCAACGTTCGGCCTTGACCTACACTTTGATACGTGACACATCATGTCTCCCTAATGTATCTACTGACACAAAAAAAAATTAAAGATTTCCTGATTCTGGGGTTACAGTGACCTTGACTATTGACCGTGAACTAAATTTTGGTACAAAACAAACCGTCTCCCCATAATTTTCTCAATGGACACAAAAAATCATGATTTTCAACAATTTCATGATTTCGGGGTCACAGCGACCTTGATCTTTGACATTGACCTACATTTTGGTATGCGACACATTGTGTCTCCCTATTGTGTCTACGGACACAAAAAATGTTATTTTTAACACAGGAAGGAAGCAATCAGAGATTGCTCAATTGTATGCCCCCCCTTCCGCTTTAATCCGACACTGCCCCACCATTGTTCTGTTGTTTATTGGTTGGTGGAGGCCTAATTTGGATAATTATAAAAATTCTGTTTCTGTCACTTTTTTTGCCATGCCTCACATAATACATATTCCAAGTATCAGCCAACAAGTGATAATACGATGTTTCGATGCAAGATGGTCGCCAGGGCTTTCGCCAAATCCGAAAATGTGACCTGGTTATGAGACCTACATTCCTTGTGGTGAAATTATGAAGCGATCAGTGAACTTTGAATTTTGCACCCAATTCACTCTTTTTGGGGCAACTTCATACTTTAATTTCAGGACCTATGTTGTCTGCTTTGGAATGTAGGATAACATATAATATAGCCATTTTTCTGGTCCAAATTGGTTATGGACTGAGATCCAGCCTGGACAAATGAATATATCCCATTCACTTTAGTTTTGATAAACAAAGGGCCATAACTCTTGAAAATATAACCGAAAGCAGAGAAACTTCACGCTGCACACCAATGGGTCACTGACCACATATCATGCAAATTTCATACTTGTCCATACAATATTAACCGAGATCCAGCCCTACAAGTCTCAAAGATTTGAAGAAAAAAGGGCCAAAACTGTTGAAAATATACGCGAAATGTGGAGAAACTTCACGCTGCACAACTACAGGGCACTGACCACATATCCTGCAAATTTCATAATTGTCCATATAATATTAACCGAGATCCAGCCCGGACAAGTCCTAATTCACACAAATTTGAACAAAAAAGGGCCATAACTCTTGAAAATATATGCGAAACGCGGAGAAACTTCACGCTGCACAACTACAGGGCACTGACAACATATCCTGCAAATTTCATAATTGTCCATACAATATTAACCGAGATCCAGCCCGGACAAGTCCCAATTCACACAAATTTAAAGAAAAAAGGGCCATAACTCTTGAAAATATATGTGAAACGCGGAGAAACTTCACGCTGCACAACTACAGGGCACTGACAACATATCCTGCAAATTTCATAATTGTCCACACAATATTAACCGAGATCCAGCCCGGACAAGTCCCAATTCACGAAGAATTCAGGAACAAAGGGCCATAACTCTTGAAAATATAAGCGAAACGTGAAGAAACTTTACGCTGCACAACTGTGGGGCACTGACCACATATCATGCAAATTTCATACTTGTCTATACAATATTAACCAAGATCCAGCCCGGACAAGTCCCATTCACAGAGATTTCAGAAAAAGGGCCATAACTCTTGAAAATTATACCGGAACTCGGAAAAAACTCAACGCTGCACATCTACGAGGCACTAGCCACATTCCATGCAAGTTTCAATCCTGTCCATCAAATATTAACCGAGATATTGCTCGGACAAGAAATTCGGACGGACAGACGGACAGACAGACAGACGGACGGACGGACAAAGCGATCGCTATATGCCCCCCCCTCTAGTTAGATGGGGGGCATAATAATTTCCTGATGTCGGGGTCAAAGTGACCTTTGACCTCGACTTAATTTTTGGTATGCGACACTTCATTTCCCCCTATTGAATCCACTCACAAAAAATTCTAATTTTTAATGATTTCCTGATTTTTAGGTCACACTGACCTTTGACCTTGATTCTGGGGTCATAGTGACCTTGGCTATTGACCTGGATCTAAGTTTTGGTACATGACAAAACGGCTCCACTTAATTGCTCAATGGACTCAAATGAAAGTACTCAAAGTACTGATGTCCGGATCGCCAATAATGGATTTAAAGTTTCAAAACGTTTTAGCTGGCATGTTTCAGCCGATAGCAGATGTAAGGATAAATGTGGAGATTTTCTCCAAGTTGTGGATGAATCTGTTTGGGGAATCACAACTGGAACAGAGTTTAGTCTTCAAAGAAGTGAATTTGTGAAGGCGGCTCATTTCGAAATATGCCAGGTCTTCATGGTCTGCAGTATTGTAATATGCTCAAATGTGGATCGTCTGCGTCAATGTCTTCTACCAGTTTTTGCGAGCAGATTTTCATAATTCGTACAATTCTATTGTGACAAAACGATACAACAAATTTGTGAAGAGACTGAATAGTTTTATTAACTGGTTTTATTAATAGTTCTGTCATGTCTGTGTAGCGCAGATATTGGCAAGAGCTGCATGCGTGCATTCAACCCCCAACATGCCCAAGACTACTTATATATGCCTGCATGGTGTTTATAGTAAATTTGTTTGTTGACAACGATAGTATTGGAGAAAATTTGTGTAAAAATTCTGGTTGTTTTTGCTGCACGATCAGTGCATATAATTTAGTTTGAAAAAGCTTGAACACCAACAACAAAACTTTTTGAAAGCGGAAACAACAGAATTTGTCAGGTACCTCCTCAGCTCGAAAAGTTTGTTGTTCAAACTTTTTGAACTTAAATTATATTCGATGAGCAGAGTCCCCCAGAATACATAAATTTGCACTGGACAGGATCCAGTCAAGTTCACAAGACGAGAAAAATGTAAATACCATTGTTGTTGCTTCGATACATATGTCTTCTGGAAATATATTCCATGCAGTATGCGTACACATTAAACTAGTAAAGAAGGCCGACTTCACGGGAAAAGACACGACTACGAGTGTTGAAAACTGGGGTCTTCATAATCTGCTCGGCAAATACGCAATGATCGTGCAGCAATAACAACAGGGATTTTTGCACAAATTGTCTCTCCAACGCTATGGTTGTCAACAAACAATTTATGAACTATAAACACCAGGCATATATTAGTAATCTTAGGGACTTAACGCAAACTCCGGCAGACGCAAAACAGCAGAGACGGCAAAAACCACATTTACAACAGTCTGCGGTGACAGCACATCGCTGACATGAGTTAGTACAACCCAATTGTTGTTGTTGTAGCGTAAGCTCATAGCGGGCACTGAGAACCGGGTTTGAGGATTGCACGGAACCAGACAATGCAAAGAACAAAAAATAGTCCACAGATTCAAGCAATCCCTACATGTAGGCGAAAAAATGAATATGAAATACGCTCAAATTCAGATTTCGTTTTATTGTCTAGCTAACTTGAAACGATTACGACTGTTTTTTCTTCATTTTCTGGTTAATACGCTGATATGACTCAAACGCAAAGTGAAAATCACTGGCGGATTGTTACAGGTTAACACAGGGTCATTGCATTATAGTGCACGGACACATTTTCAGATATTTCGTGAGTGGCAGCATAGTCTGGTTGACACCGCTACGCAGTGGCGATCCAGAGAAAAATCATGATTCGGAACAATTTCATGATTTTGGGGTCACAGTGACCTTGACCGTTGACCTTGACCTACATTTTGGTAGGTGACACATCGTGTCCCCCGAATGTATCTATTGACACAATTTTTTTTATTTTTACTAAATTTCCAGATTTTGGGGTCACAGTGACCTTTGACCTTGACCTATTTTTTCGTATGTGACACATCATTTCCCACTATTAAATCCACTCAAATAAAATTTGAAATTTTTAACGATTTCCTGATTTTTCATTTGACCTCTGACCTCGACCTACATTCAGCATGCAACGCATCGTTCCCCCATAGGGCATCCACTCACCCAAAAATTAGAACTGTATATGGAAAACTGTCAATGATCAATGATTTCCTGATTTTAGGCAACAGTGACCTTTGACCTCTGACATCGACCTCAATTTTGGTACGCGACACATCGTCTCCACCTAGCGTATCCACTCACAAAAAATTGCAACTATGGATAGGAAACGTTCACAAATATAGACCGGACACGACCACTCAGTGATTCCCTGTTTTTCAGACCAGTGACCTTTGACCTCTGACCTCGACCTTCATTTTGGTATGCGACACATCGTGCCCCCGTAGGGTATCCACTCACCAAAAATTGGAACTATGGATATAAAACTGTCCCAGATATAGACTGGACACGAGAACCGGACAGACGGACAGACGGCTGGAAACTGCCATCACATATAATACGTCCGCCTTTTGGCGGGCATATAAAAATTAATATACTACTATAAGAAGTACTTAACCTAATCTGAACATTAACAATGTCTGTTCCTCCCAACCCATTCAGTGAAAAAAGATGTATCATCTTAACTTCTCTATTACTGGATTTTACAATGAGAGTTTACTTCTGCAATGATTGGACTACTTCTACTGGTTCATGATCAGCTAGGTAAACAAGCTTCTTGCGTAAGCTTATCCAGTGTATTGATTTATGTCTTCAGCCCATCCAAACCACTTCCATATGGGCCATAAACTCGGAGCAGTTTGCCATTTCTTGATAGGATGCTCAGATAACCACAATGAAGACTCACATGATTGTCACAATTCTTGTCTGAATCAATAACAGATTGTGGTAAAATTCCTCAAACAAAGATTTACTTTATATAGGGATGTACTGTGCATATGCATGTTTCACTTTCTGACTGACACTACATTTACCCGAGGGTCATGATCATTTTTGTCCATATCCATTGTGACCTCCTCAACAGAATTACTGGTACATGTATCTTCAACTTCCTGGCTGTCGACCACATCCATGGGCAAGGCCATTTTGATACCTGGAAAATGTTGAAATTGGAGGATGATGTGTGAATATAAGATACATACTAATGTAAGCTATATTCAATATTGTACAGATCAACACAGCTCAACTGTAATTGCATATTAATATAACAAAAAGAGAAATATATATTTGCTCCATAAGAGGAAGGGCATGCGCGGAGTGCACGCCACCTAGCGACGAGATGATCACGCCACCTAGCGACGAGATGATCAGGGGAGACAATTTCTTTGCAGGAGATCTCCAAACAGAAGGAACATGTCATACATTGATAGCAGGTTATAGATTTGAGCAATAAATATCTGTATTCTGTACAAATTGACGTAGTCTATAGTCGTTGTGACATAGTTATGGTAACAGCTACATGTACATCACCATACTTTGCTCTTCGTTGGTATTGATCATTCAAATGACAAATGTCTTTCTGGTATATTTCAGTTATTTTGAAACAATACACAATGTAATATGACTGGAAAAGTACATGTACAAATGACCGGGGACCTACTTCAACTGGTTTCTCAACCACGCATGCAACTTTTGGGGGTTCAGGAGTTTGGATGCCTAAATGGAAAGTTGTCAGTTGTATGGTGGAAAGTATGATGTTCACTGTCATGACTGTTAAGCCAAAACAAAGGACGTGTCAGCTTTACCCGGGAAAAAACCCTCTTGCTGTCACGTTTGTAAAACGAAAAAATTATTTCTCCATATCAGCATGAAAAGTTGTGTTTCATACATATAAAATACCGAAATTTTACACTGAAAACTCTCACAGCCAATAGTGACGTAAAACGGCGTCGATGAACGTTGGAAAATGGGCGCTTGGTCGTTTTTATATTTTCTGGATACATTTTCACAGGGAATTCCCTTTATATCCAAAATATGACACCTCCAACCAAAATCTAATTCCTTGTTCTCAATTTTATCAAATATACCGCAAACATATATTGAAATATCATTTTGGTTGAAGGTGTCATATTTTCATGAAATTTAAAATAAGTTTTGTTTTCTCTGTTGACTTGGAAGACTGTGTTATATTGGCATTGTAAGAGTGTTTGGTGTTGCATAGCTTCATGGCCGTGTGGTTAGAGCGTTTGGTTGTGAATGAACAATGCTGTCAATTTTGAGTTCGAATCCCAATTTTGTCAATTTATTTTTTTTCTTCGTTTTTGTTTTTATCCATAGGTGAATGACTCCTGAAGAAATATTTCTGGTGTAAAATAATAAAAAAATTATTTTACAATTAATATTTTGTAAGTAGAAAATCCCCAAAGCTGTTCTGTTTCTTCACCACTTGTACTTCCGCTTGCAGTACAACGTATCACCCGAAACAGACAGGCCTAAATATTTTTGTCATCAATGCGTACGATATTTAATTCATGGATGTGCGTATATAGTAGTAAAGTAACATAGCAATGGCAAATTATGAACAGAAGTGTGCCATTCAATAATTTGAAATGTGAATGTTGTGACAAAACTCCCGGTTAGGCCAAACCAGGAATACAGATGTTAATGTTGTAAAAAATGGTGCTGAAAATACATTACAATCTTTTGTTCACTTACTGTTTCGCAATAGTTGCTTCTCATTCATGTAATTATTTATTGAAGATATTCGTGCTGTAATGAACCAAGTAATGTGGTTTGGGTTGCCCCAACAAGTAAAAAGACCATATAAAGTGTTGTCTTGTGAGTGCTCTACATGCTATTGTCTTACATGCATCGCTTTCATTTTATAATTAACTCAGCCTTACATGGAGGACCTGTTCCTGACGAGCGCATGGCACACTCAACTCTGTATAATAATAGAACTGGGGAAGACCGGCCTTTATCATGTTTATTGCTTGAACACGTCATTCGTATAGCACAAATCTAGGAAAACTGTCAAGAGGGTTTTTTCTCGGGTAAAGCTGACATGTTCTTTGAAGCATGTTGGATACATGCAAAAGTTTGTGCTGATTGTTGATAAGTTATACAGCACTTGTGTTGGCACTGCAGTGCTCTGTATTTTTATCAAATAAATTAAATGCTTACAAGCTTGTATGGGTAACCACACTAAAACATGAGATCAGCCCCTTACAGTGGTGCATGTACTGAAAAAGCAGTGGACGAGATTTCCTCAGACTCCAATGAGCTTTAATATCACTAATCATGGAAATTGAGTAAAATGTCATTAAACAAGCTAAATGTCATTTGTGATAAAACCAACATCCTTCGTTAAAATCAAACAAATGAATGTAAAAACAAAATTAGTTATGTGAGTTTTCTGAATAAAAATGATTCAAACCGTCAACAGGAAATGGTTGAAATGTAACAATATTCATGCTCAGGTGAAAACCACATTTACTGAAACCAAGTACTATAACAATAACATGATCTACATGACAGTATTTAGATGAATGACAAATACTGGTAAATTTTCACTTTGTATCCTACATGTACATGTAGCTTATTCTCAAGTAATTCAGGTGAAATTTTCTATACTATCTGAATGCCAAATATTTCTGATCTTATGTAACTGTTTTTGACAAACTTGAAACAAATTACAAAAATATCTTCCATGTAAGGGAAATCTAGTTAATTTAAATGTAGAATACTTTTCAAAAATGTGGTCTTCGCTTTCAAAACATGACAAAGAACAAACACACAAAGCATCTAAACTCAACGACATACCTTTGGCATTGTTCTGGATACCATAAAATCACAAAATGCTGAGATTATTGAACGCCAGCAAGGGTGGGAGAGATGGGATACATGTATCGGATATGAAGGGCATTATGGTAAGATTTCGAATAATTCAATCACTTTAAAACTGACTTTAGAAGTTAATTCCAGAAAATATTTTACCTACATGTACATTCAGCTTTGATTGTGCAAAACTATTCACAATTGGGTTGCTCTACAACATTTACAAAAGACTGTGTCCACAGGACAGAATATTTCATGGTAATGATCAATTCTGATTAAAACCAGATCTACAAACTCGCTCCCTACTTTGCCTTGTCGCTAGATGTAGATTTGACCCCAATGAATGCATTTTGGGGTTCACCAATCACAGAGCCTTTCCCGTGTGGTTGTGTGTTTAATCCATCTACATGTAACTCAGACAACAGCTGCTTGGGGGAGACAGGTTAATCTCGTAACAGAGGAAATAAATATCTTGGAAGTCAATCTTCAAATGATCGATACATCTAAATTATACTCATGTTGATTGAATAGGATCATCGTTTTGTGTGTGTAGTATAATACATGGATATTATTATAGAGAAGTTATATGTGTAAGATGACATTTTCATAATCGGCACACCTTTGGCTGTAGTAAAGACCGGCCAGACTGACCTGGATCTGTCCGGTGGTTACTGAACACAGGGGTCTATCGCTTGAATGTAGATCTACATAGTGGCAAGGCAAAAAGGGAGTGAGTCTGTAGATCTAGTTTTAATAAGATTGACTGAGAGACAAAAGTATTCCAATGAGTATAAAATACCTATTTTAGATCGCTAACTTCGGGGAGAATTCCCACCTCTTATTATGTGATAAATGTCATCATATGTTGAGGTTGGCATTCAGTTGATCAATGGGAGTGTCAGCTTATCTGTCAAATAAAGCATACCTTTGATTCCCAGGGAAGATTTTTCAATCCATAATTGTACAGAATCTCCTCATCTTTAGAGATATCTCTCACAGCCATTAAACACAGATGTGGTCTCCCATTATGAAAGATGACTTTAACCCTTGCACATGGTTTTTTTGATGCGTGATTAACCAATCGGCCAAGGCATGGGCCAGTAACGGGTTCAGCTGTAGCATCCATACTGTAACCAGATGTGAAATATTGCAGCATTAGTTATAAATATTCGTATCAATCTGTTTATTACAAGCATGTACGCAGGCTACAATTAACAAATCTCACAACATCTGAACACCAATTATTACCGGTTTAATATGCACTTATTAAAAAGCTGATGTTAGAACCTACATGTACGTTGAAAAGTTACCAGTAAAACATTGTGAATCGAAGAAATTATGATCCATAACATTAAGTTGTCTTGTCGGGTCACAAAACAGCTATTTGATACATGTATGTTTAGCATACCTTTCATTTGACATGTTTGAATTGAAATACTCTATGATCAGAGACACTCTACAAATTATAATTCAACAGTACTCACCACAGCTGCTTTCCATTGTGACCAAAAAAAAAACGGAAAACACTGGGAGGACCGTGTCTTTCTCTCTCGTCTCCCTCTTCTGCCTCCAACAATTCGCCATGATATTCACAGATGAATGTCCCACTGGCAATGTCCTTTACAGCTCTAACACCACGGCCTGGTTCAAAGTATGGTAACAGACACAGACGTGACAGTAAAATTATCAATGATGAAGGTTGGTCAATTACGACAGGTGGGATGGCATGTATAATGTTGGCATGGTCATGATGGTTGGGAAAGCTTGTAATTTTCACTAACGACATCATTTTATCAACAGATTTGTCCAGTGGATATGTTTCACAATAATGTATTGTTCATAATGAAAGGAAATTTTACTTCGGGTATGATTTATGCACAGTAGCACCATGCATATCTGATTAATCATTCATCAAACTCTTAAAAATGTGAAATGCATTGCTGTCCACCAAAACTGCAAGAGAGGCTGCATTGCCATGAATATCAGCAGGGCAGGGAGGGTGATTGAGTGAGCTTAGTAATGTCTCTTTCAACACTAGCTCTATATCATGCAAAGTGTAAAACAATCAATATAAATAGATTAACTCTACAGTCTGTCTCACCTTTTGGAGGGAAATTGTGTTCCTCAATGTAATCGGGGTCTTTTTTCCCCAAATACTGAAGATAAGTCTGTTCAGCAACTTGAAACTTCCTTCTACTAGATCTCATACTGTTCGTATTCTAAAATTAAAAGGATAGTTTGAAGGACAAAGGTGTACATGTAAGATGAAAGTTTAAATACAGGGCTTCGTGCTTAGCGCGAGTGATAGCTCACCTGCACGCAAACACTCACGTAAATTCATGTCACGAGAGTGATTTTTAGCTCACGTAAACAGTCACATTTTATATTGTATTATATTGCAATCACTCGCCTGACTTTTGAATACCCTCTCCTAAATATGACACGAGCTATTTTTAGCTCACGCACTAATTTTAAACACAAAACCCTGAAATAGCTGTTCAAGATATACATAGCCCCATGATGATTTTGTCATTACAGAATTGAAGTAGATTACACTGTGGCTCTTAAACTAATTACAGTATCAGCTTGACATCAATTTGAAACTTACACAAAATGAATGTCTGATATAAAGATTTCCTATTTCTACCCAGAATAGATTATCCATATAAGGATATCGATTTATGATGAAAAATTTCCTGAGTTGTCGAACAAAATAAAAAAAGTAAAACAAGGGGACAACGACCAGTGTCAACACTAAAATTACAACTCTTGCAACTGCGCAAATAAGTGGATGTCCTTGAATTGAAGTGGAATTGTGAGGAAGGGGGGTACAGGTTATAGTGTCCGACTTGTGAGGAAGGGGGGTACATGTTATAGTGTACGACTTGTGAGGCAGGGATGTACAGGTTATAGTGTAGGACTTGTGAGGGAGGGGTGTACATGTTATAGTGTAGGACTTGTGAGGGAGGGGTGTACATGTTGTAGTGTATGACTTGTGAGGGAGGGGTGTACATGTTATAGTGTAGGACTTGTGAGGGAGGGGTGTACATGTTATAGTGTAGGACTTGTGAGGGAGGGATGTACATGTTATAGTGTAGGACTTGTGAGGGAGGGGTGTACAGGTTATAGTGTAGGACTTGTGAGGCAGGGATGTACAGGTTATAGTGTAGGACTTGTGAGGGAGGGGTGTACATGTTATAGTGTAGGACTTGTGAGGGAGGGGTGTACATGTTATAGTGTAGGACTTGTGAGGCAGGGATGTACAGGTTATAGTGTAGGACTTGTGAGGGAGGGGTGTACATGTTATAGTGTAGGACTTGTGAGGGAGGGGTGTACATGTTGTAGTGTAGGACTTGTGAGGGATGACAGGTTATAGTGTACATGGTTATAGTGTAGGACTTGTGAAGGATGTACAGGTTATAGTGTATGACTTGTGAGGAAGGGATGTACATGTTATAGTGTAGGACTTGTGAGGGAGGGATGTACAGGTTATAGTGTAGGACTTGTGAGGGAGGGGTGTACATGTTATAGTGTAGGACTTGTGAGGAAGGGATGTACATGTTATAGTGTAGGACTTGTGAGGGAGGGATGTACATGTTATAGTGTAGGACTTGTGAGGAAGGGATGTACAGGTTATAGTGTATGACTTGTGAGGAAGGGATGTACATGTTATAGTGTAGGACTTGTGAGGGAGGGATGTACAGGTTATAGTGTATGACTTGTGAGGGAGGGGTGTACATGTTATAGTGTAGGACTTGTGAGGAAGGGATGTACATGTTATAGTGTAGGACTTGTGAGGGAGGGATGTACAGGTTATAGTGTAGGACTTGTGAGGGAGGGGTGTACAGGTTATAGTGTAGGACTTGTGAGGGAGGGGTGTACATGTTATAGTGTAGGACTTGTGAGGGAGGGATGTACAGGTTATAGTGTAGGACTTGTGAGGAAGGGATGTACATGTTATAGTGTATGACTTGTGAGGAAGGGGTGTACATGTTATAGTGTATGACTTGTGAGGGAGTGGTGTACATGTTATAGTGTAGGACTTGTGAGGGAGGGGTGTACAGGTTATAGTGTAGGACTTGTGAGGGAGGGATGTACAGGTTATAGTGTAGGACTTGTGAGGAAGGGATGTACAGGTTATAGTGTAGGACTTGTGAGGAAGGGATGTACAGGTTATAGTGTAGGACTTGTGAGGAAGGGATGTACATGTTATAGTGTATGACTTGTGAGGGAGGGGTGTACATGTTATAGTGTAGGACTTGAGGAAGGGAAGTACATGTTATAGTGTATGACTTGTGAGGAAGGGATGTACAGGTTATAGTGTAGGACTTGTGAGGGAGGGGTGTACAGGTTATAGTGTAGGACTTGTGAGGGAGGGGTGTACAGATTATAGTGTAGGACTTGTGAGGGAGGGGTGTACATGTTATAGTGTAGGACTTGTGAGGGAGGGATGTACAGGTTATAGTGTATGACTTGTGAGGGAGGGGTGTACATGTTATAGTGTAGGACTTGTGAGGGAGGGGTGTACAGGTTATAGTGTAGGACTTGTGAGGGAGGGGTGTACATGTTATAGTGTAGGACTTGTGAGGGAGGGATGCACAGGTTATAGTGTATGACTTGTGAGGGAGGGGTGTACAGGTTATAGTGTATGACTTGTGAGGAAGGGATGTACAGGTTATAGTGTATGACTTGTGAGGGAGGGGTGTACATGTTATAGTGTAGGACTTGTGAGGGAGGGATGTACAGGTTATAGTGTATGACTTGTGAGGAAGGGTGTACATGTTATAGTGTATGACTTGTGAGGGAGGGACTATAGTGTATGACTTGTGAGGGGGGTGTACATGTTATAGTGTAGGACTTGAGGAAGGGATGTACAGGTTATAGTGTATGACTTGTGAGGAAGGGATGTACAGGTTATAGTGTATGACTTGTGAGGAAGGGATGTACAGGTTATAGTGTATGACTTGTGAGGAAGGGATGTACAGGTTATAGTGTAGGACTTGAGGAAGGGAAGTACATGTTATAGTGTAGGACTTGTGAGGAAGGGATGTACATGTTATAGTGTATGACTTGTGAGGAAGGGAAGTACATGTTATAGTGTAGGACTTGTGAGGAAGGGATATACAGGTTATAGTGTAGGACTTGTGAGGGAGGGGTGTACATGTTATAGTGTAGGACTTGTGAGGGAGGGATGTACCGGTTATAGTGTAGGACTTGTGAGGAAGGGATGTACAGGTTATAGTGTAGGACTTGTGAGGAAGGGATGTACATGTTATAGTGTATGACTTGTGAGGGAGGGGTGTACATGTTATAGTGTAGGACTTGAGGAAGGGAAGTACATGTTATAGTGTAGGACTTGTGAGGAAGGGATGTACAGGTTATAGTGTATGACTTGTGAGGAAGGGATGTACAGGTTATAGTGTATGACTTGTGAGGGAGGGTGTACAGGTTATAGTGTAGGACTTGTGAGGAAGGGATGTACAGGTTATAGTGTATGACTTGTGAGGGAGGGATGTACAGGTTATAGTGTAGGACTTGTGAGGAAGGGATGTACAGGTTATAGTGTAGGACTTGTGAGGGAGGGATGTACAGGTTATAGTGTAGGACTTGTGAGGAAGGGATGTACAGGTTATAGTGTAGGACTTGTGAGGAAGGGATGTACATGTTATAGTGTATGACTTGTGAGGGAGGGGTGTACATGTTATAGTGTAGGACTTGAGGAAGGGATGTACAGGTTATAGTGTATGACTTGTGAGGAAGGGATGTACAGGTTATAGTGTATGACTTGTGAGGAAGGGATGTACAGGTTATAGTGTATGACTTGTGAGGAAGGGATGTACAGGTTATAGTGTAGGACTTGAGGAAGGGAAGTACATGTTATAGTGTAGGACTTGTGAGGAAGGGATGTACAGGTTATAGTGTAGGACTTGTGAGGAAGGGATGTACATGTTATAGTGTATGACTTGTGAGGAAGGGAATTACATGTTATAGTGTAGGACTTGTGAGGAAGGGATGTACAGGTTATAGTGTAGGACTTGTGAGGAAGGGATGTACAGGTTATAGTGTAGGACTTGTGAGGAAGGGATGTACATATTATAGTGTATGACTTGTGAGGAAGGGAATTACATGTTATAGTGTAGGACTTGTGAGGAAGGGATGTACAGGTTATAGTGTAGGACTTGTGAGGAAGGGATGTACAGGTTATAGTGTAGGACTTGTGAGGAAGGGATGTACATGTTATAGTGTATGACTTGTGAGGAAGGGAAGTACAGGTTATAGTGTAGGACTTGTGAGGAAGGGATGTACATGTTATAGTGTATGACTTGTGAGGAAGGGAAGTACAGGTTATAGTGTAGGACTTGAGGAAGGGGAGGTACATGTTATGGTGTAGTGCTTGTGAGGAAGGGATGTACATGTTGTAGTGTAGGGCTTGTGAGCGAGGGATGTGTAGGTTATAGTGTAGGACTTGTGAGAAAGAGGAGTACATAGTGTATGACTTGTGAGGAAGGAGTCTACATGCTATAGTGTATGACTTGTGAGAAAGGGGAGTACATGCTATAGTGTAGGACTTGTGAGAAAGGGGGTACAGGTTACAATGTAGAACTTGTGAGAAAGGGGAGTACATGCTATAGTGTATGACTTGTGAGGAAGGGGAGTACAGGCTATAGTGTAGGAATTGTGAGGCAGGGGAGTACAGGTTATAGTGTATGACTTGTGAGGAAGGAGTCTACAGGTTATAGTGTAGGACTTGTGAGGAAGGGGTGTGCATGCTATAGTGAAGGGCTTGTGAGGAAGGAGTCTACAGGTTATAGTGTAAGACTTGTGAGGGAGGGGTGTACATGCTATAGTGTATGACTTGTGAGGAAGGAGTCTACAGGTTATAGTGTAGGACTTGTGAGGAAGGGGTGTACATGCTATAGTAAAGGGCTTGTGAGGAAGGAGTCTACAGGTTATAATGTAAGACTTGTGAGGAAGGGGTGTACATGCTATAGTGTATGACTTGTGAGGAAGGAGTCTACAGGTTATAGTGTATGACTTGTGAGGAAGGGGAGTACAGGTTATAGTGTAGGAATTGTGAGGAAGGGGGGTACAGGCTGTAGTGTATGACTTGTGAGGAAGGGGAGTACAGGTTATAGAGTAGGAATTGTGAGGAAGGGGAATACCGGTTATAGTGTAGGAATTGTGAGGAAGGGGTGTACAGGTTATAGTGTAGGGCTTGTGATGGAAGGAGTCTACAGGTTATAGTGTAGGACTTGTGAGGAAGGGGTGTACATGCTATAGTGTATGACTTGTGAGGAAGGAGTCTACAGGTTATAGTGTATGACTTGTGAGGAAGGGGAGTACAGGTTATAGTGTAGGAATTGTGAGGAAGGAGGGTACATGTTATAGTGTAGGGCTTGTGAGCGAGGGATGTGTAGGTTATAGTGTATGACCTGTGAGGAAGGGGTGTACATGCTAGTATAGTGTATATGACTTGTGAGGACATTGATGGCCATATAGGTTGTCATTAATCCAATGTATACTGAATAATTTGTACATGCATGTCATGTGCACTGATAGTTTCTTAAATCATTAAATTTGCATGGTACACTTTGTTAAACCTTGTATACGATGACTGGCACTAAATCTATAGCAGCACATATGCTCTTCCATGGACATGATGTTGTTGTTATAGCTGGGGCTTTGAATTAACTACAGTATTTTAATAAACTATTGGGTTAAAATTATAAAAAAGCTTTATGTACATGTGTAGAATGCCAGCTGAAGTTTCATAATCCCTTTCAATGATCTGTACAGGATTTACATACCTTTTTTGCGAATTATTTGATTTTAAACTGCGCAACATTTTATGTGGATGTTTAGCTCAGCTTCCCTCCAAAATCAGTTGAAATTCAAACTAGCAGCGCCCTGTATGTTCAAGGGAGATGACCAATGTTTAAGTCAATTCTTTCCAGATCAATACCAGAGTATCCTTTTTGATAATTATATTGGTTTCCAGTCTGAATCATTAAGTTCTTTTCAAACCAGATCATTACCAGAGCTCTGATGTGCAAACCAGATCATTACCAGTTGTAATGTGTAGTAACATGACAAGTTCTTTTCAAACCATATTGTTACCAGATCATAGAAATAAAACCATGTAGTCAAACCAGATCATCTGGTTTTCTGACCATATGTCATGTATGTATTACCCTAGTATTACCAGCTCTTACCATATCATTACCAGAGTGTTACCATAGTATTACCAGTGTTTCCATTCCGGAAAGGGAAGGTAATACTTGTGGATAAACAACCTAGAAATGACCTTGACCTACAAGCATGATGCTTCCAATTTGGTCACACTGAACCTTTCCCAAAACTATAGAAATGGCTCTGGGACAATAGTATCTTTGTATATAAAGTCGAACTGGATGGTAGATATTTCGTGTTGCGTGGAGAGTACAATGTGTATGTTGGCTACATGTATGCATAGTCATGATAGTAGGCTTGGACCTAATGTTAGATGTTTCGTGTTCATTGTAAGCAAATGGACCCCCCCCCCCCCCGTCCATAGTATGAATGAGCGCGCATATAGCCCATATCTGGATGCTTAGTCAAATGATGCTCCCCACCCGACCCCCAAGCTCTTTCAAACAATCATGGATTTACATGTGCCTGTTCTGCCACCCCCGCTCAAAAGCTGTGCCACACACATGTACGGTTATTTCAGGTAATCTACTTGCAGCACATTTCATGGCAATTTAAAATCACAATGAAATATCCTTACCACTTATATCTTTATATAGATGTGATGTACCATCCCAAGTGAGACACAGAACTGTTCTGTTTGTCTTAGTTCTTCGAAGCAATAAAACACTAACGAGTTCATGGACAGTGATTCTACATATATAGCGTCAAAACCCATCATATCACAAAAGATATATGTCTCCTCAAAATCATCATTGTCTGGCACAGCTATGAAGCCCACTGGAATCATCGTTTCTCAGACACATGTATGAACTGGGTTGCTATATAAGCAATGGGAGATGTTGATTCTAAGGTAAATGTATCTCAGCTGCAGTTAAAAGTTCAATGTAGCAACTGTATAAAATACGACCTGAAAATGAATTCCAGAAAGTCTAAAAATGTCAACCCCACTGAAAAATTCTTGCCAGCTGGAAAACCAGATACTTCTAGAAGGATAATGCTCCTCAAATGAGCTGAATTCACAGGTCAAACATTGCTGGATTGCAAATCCAAAGTCTGCGGAAGAAAAAAATCGGACACAACCGATGACAATAGCCATGTTTAGCTGCAGTGGCTGGGGAAGTCTTGCATCTGTGAAAATAGAAAAAAATGAAAGAAAATGTATCAGACCGGTGCCAAACCATGCATGCATGCTTTAAAAAAATTAAGCAATAGGAGACAAGATGATCATGTTATCCTCTGTAATGGCAATTAAAGATACACATACATGTACCATCTGGAATATTTCTAGAGCACCTGCCAGCTGTGATACATGTAGGCAAGTTTCAAGTTTTGTCAAGCCCTTAAAGTATTGTTTTCGACAACATGTATGGAAACATTCAGCCCAGATTAGAAAAGGGCCAGATATGCACACTGTACTGTCAAAAGCAGAGCGCCATACATGTACCTGTTTGAAGCTATCTTACAGCGCTTTAGTCCACACGGCCAACCGACGGCCCTGTCTGCTAAGGAAGTGACCCTGACAATTTCAAGGACCAAGTATTTAGGAACATTGAGTGATCAGAACATGTACATGTACATGTAGAAGACATGGTTGAATCAGAATCACAGACAGCTTGGAAAGCTGCTATGTTCTTTGTCCAAGAATTGTGTGGTTGCATTCATCATGTTCATGGTCCGTGTGGATGGGTTCCCTGTCTGAGATTTGTGTGCAAAAGTACACGTCTGTTTTCTTTGTCCGAGACTAAAGTGTGGTGGTATCGAGACTTGTGTGCCATGGTGATGGTCTGAAATTTGTGTGACTGCATGTCTATTGTCCGAGATTTCTGCCTTTGTTGTGCAAGACTTGTGTGGCAGTGTGTTCATTGTCTGAGATGTGTGTGGTTGTCAGGTTGTGTCCATGGTCCATATGGACGGGTTCCTTGTTCGAGGTTTGTGTAGCTGTTGTGAGACTCGTGTGGTTGTGTTCATTGAACGAGATGTAGTATGAGGTGATGGTCATTGTCTGACATTTTTGTAGTTGTGTTTATGGTAAGGGTGATCAGAAGCCCATAACAAGCCTGGAAATAACGGGCCGGTCACGGACAATGTCCGACACCGAATGGAGCTTTAGCAGGCACAAATCACTCGGACCCGGTCGTTTTGTCCGGTGGCATTTTATACTGGAAAATTTAACTGTCGACAGTTTTCCACTGTTTTAGAGCGGAGGATGTTCATGCTATTTCAAAGCTGAAAAATATCCGTTTTATTCGTCTAACTTGCAATGACAATTGTCCTGCATAGCTAGTCAAAGTCCCTGCTCGACCATGCTTTCCATAAGCCTTTTCGCGGTTACAAAAATCGGAGGTGATGACGGCCCTTTTTCTACGCTATAAAGAAATCATTTATCTCTCAAAATATGCAAGACTGAAAAACTGATTGATTTCTCGAGTTTCATAACAATTTACCAGCAGATCAGTCCGTACACTGGGCTTCTTGTGTTAATCTAGCGGCACAGGAAGTGAAAGTATCACCTATTCGATCCCAGAATGCAGTGCGTTTAACATGGTGTTGTTGTTGTAAATTTGTAACCGCGAAAAGGAGTATTGTCGCCGAACGCCATGTTCGCAAAATTGCTGACGTCATCATTATTGTGGGGAAATCCTCGAACTGGGATTCCTTTTGGCAGGATCGTTCTGCGAGCGCGCATGTCAAATTAAGCTGATCTGATATTTTACAGCTACCTACCACCCGAAACTGGACAAAACTGGTACACCAGACATTGATGTACAATGTAAGATTTCTTTTGGCTGCAATTATTCTTGAACTGCAAAACTGTGGGCAAACGAGTTTACACTCAGAAATTGACATTTGCACCAACAACAACAACAACGATCGCCTCGCAATGAAAAATGACCATTTGCAAGGTTATAAAATGGCAATCTTGGGTGGTTGATTCTCCTAATTATATCTGGGAGGCTTAGTTTTACTTGCTTGGATTTTTACAAACAGAAGACCTGATGGACATTGGGGTTTTTTCCAAGAAATATTGAAGGTATAATTATTTTTTTGTGCATTCATTTTGGGTGCCCATACATGTTACATAACAAAATAACAAAATGTCAGCTTGATAAGGCTGTGGATATTCTTGGAGGTACTGTTGAAAAGAAATTTCAAGGGTTTTTTTTCAGCAAACACACATATTGAATACAGAAATTCGAAAAAGTTAATCATGCTGTCAAATTTATTTCATTTTAGCTATAATTATAAGGAATTATTCTTGATCATAGTACAGTTGTAAGCTGTAGTAGGTTATCATTTGTAGTGCTGATTACAAAATAGTCTTAACAAGGCCCGATACCTTTGTCAGGCACCAAATTCCAAATGTCAGGCACCAAGTTATTGATGCCTGTCCAAGTGTCAGGCGCCAATGAAAAAATTATTTCCAGGCTTGCATAATTCTACAAGTGAGTGATTAACAACCAATTTACTCCGCTAGGGACCAGCCCAAACACTGGTTTTCAGCGAGAACATGTGTAGGCCTACATCATGTACATGAATACCTGCAGGGAGTTGTAGCTGCATTATGAAAGCTTGACCTCCTGCCTGAAACAATGCCTGCCAACACGTCTCCCGTGATGCACGAATCAGCATAACCTACATGTAATACCGAGGGTCACCGATAGGCACTCGTCTGCCGAAATGGTAGAAAGTACATGTAGTCACCACAGTACTATCAAGGGGGTCATGCTGGACGGATAATATATATGGCGACAGCTAGGATAGGGACATGCTGCTCCATTTCTCAAAACACTGAAAAGCCAACATCATGGAAAATCACCTAATCAAGACAAACGTTATTCTAATGTTTTGAGCCCATTTCACATCGATAGAGAATGCTGTACCAAAGATTTTGCGAGTTTATTTGACCCTATAGTGTCCAAAGAGATTTACATTCACTGGTGACGTCGCCGTTCTAATGACGTCAGATCTGTCATTTTCATTTGTACAGTATGATTCGTATTATATTGGTTTAAATTTGTCATTATTTGCAGAAAACATTTTAGAAGAGGAAATTACTAACATTTCCACTATTTGCGGATTGATTTTTCCTGAATTAGAGTGTTTGTAGACCAGTCGTTAATTACCATATGTTGCAATTTACCGGTCACATGAGACAGGTGACCAAAAAGTTTACCTGTCAGCTTTAAGGATTACCTGAACATGTGATCGTTTGAATTGTCAAGTATGTGTAATTCAAGATTATTGTCAAACCTATAAGTTGCAAGTGACCATTAAATTAATGAGACTTTGTTTACATGCACTAATTTGCAGCTGTTTTGAATGAATTTTGTGAAAGATATGTTTTGAACATTAAAATAAAAATTATTGGCTACCTGTCACTGGAGACCGGTACTTTATTTCTCTCTCTTTCAAAAAATGACCAGTCAGGGGCAGGTGTAAATTTCGATCCGACTGTGGCAGGACGCTGTGCGGGAGTAGCCATATATAATGACTGCCCCCCAGATAAGAGATTTTGGCGCCCTCTACCTAGTGAAAAAAATTGACGATTCTTATGATTTCACAGTGTATTGAACATGCAGACTTTGGCAAATGATTCTTCTCATATTTGTGAACTTTTGTACCAATTTTCAGAAAAATTTCACCTATTTATTAAAACACCATTGACACATTTGAAACAAGACTTCAGTTTCTAGTTCATAATGTTTGCGTGTGATCGTCTGTTTTTCTGAAAGATTCACGAGAACCGCATACATGTGCATAAATTTTGAAAGTAAGTGCTATACAGCAGGGGCAGATACAGCTTTTTAATTTGGGCACCTTTTGAGAAACAAAAATTTGACAGGCAATTTACGTGTTGATTTCGCCGCTTCATTTTTGAAGTGATAAACGCAAACGTGAGTAAACCATCTCAAAATTAAATACAAAACCTAAATTTGCTGCATAATAAACTAAAATACCTGAATTTTTTCGTTGTAATTTGTGCGTTTTTCCTTTCTTAATTTGGGCGTTTTTAGACCTCGTTTATTTTGGGCGCCTTATAACGGTATAAAATAAGGCCTGTATCTGCCCCTGTACGGATATAGCTTTATAATCTGTTTTGTTAAATATTTTCATTGTTGTACAAAAAATGTTAAAACGAACATTTTGTACCTAGGGCAAACAGGGCCGTTGAAGTGTCCAATAACTGTCAGTGTCCAATGACTGTCAGGTGATATGCTACGGTGTCGCGACCAGAAGTCATACAGACCAGTAGGCCTACTCGTACAGTATGCTCGTGCTCGCGTGTTAATCTCGGGATGACAAACGCTCGAACTCCCAAATAAAAGAAAACTGTATTTTAGACAACTATACAAAATATCAGATTAAATACTCGATTAAAATTCTGTATATTTGAACTACAAAATTCGGGTACCGAGAGTATGATCAAATCTAAAGGTGTCAACTCTCAACACACCTCCTTGTTTTCACGATTTTACTTCCATATAAATTCGCAGACAAATTACCAAATTGATTACACCATCTGTTACATGTACATCAACACTCCAACTATTTGATTATTATTAACAAAATAAAGAATTATCTTGACTTATGCCATAAAATCGTCACAGACGCACAGTGTACACGAGTACAGGTCGCTCACGCAGAAAACTTGACCCCAAAAAGTGAAGTTAAATCTGGGTCGCCCACGTGCATATATATGCATGCGCGTGATGTCATCGGTAAACTGCATGCTTACAGAAACAGGACGAGCTCAGCATTTACAGGATCGGCTGTTGTTTAAATTCATTAAATTTGTTGTTGTTGTTGTTTATCTGTAAATCCACTCAACTTGATGGGTATTTTTCACAGGTGCTACAAGAATAAATCACATGGTGCTATCTCTTACAGACTTGAGGTGTACACCTCAAGTTGAGGTGTAGTCGAGGTGTACCTGAGGTGTACACCTCAACTTGAGGTGTAGTTGAGGTGTACCTGAGGTGTACACCTCATTTTCTTTTTCAAGGTGTATACACCTCAAGTACACCTCATGGACTTTGAAAAAATATTTTTGTAATTTACCTACACCTCAAGTACACCTTATGAACTTTGCCAAAATATGCATGTACCTCAAGTACACCTCTGGAACTTTGTCAAAATATACGTGTAATCTACCTACACCTCAAGTACACCTCATGGACTTTGTCAAAAATAGATATGTTATATACTACACCTCAAGTACACCTTATGGACTTTGCCAAACTATGCATGTACCTCAAGTACACCTCTGGGACTGTCAAAATATACTTGTAATTTTTGTACACCTCAAGTTTACCTTGGCTTCCCATACAGATTTCACTGCCCATCAACATGATCAACTAAATGTTTTATTTATATTTTAAAGTACATTTCTTAGTTCATTTAAGCGCTATATTTTAAAATAAATCAATAAATGGGTTGGCTAACTGTAAATCTCATACACCCTCTATGAATAAAAGAACCACTTGACAGGTCATACCTTGTTTTCCAGTTTACAATACATAAAATCTACTTCTGCTATTTCTTGTGTCACCTGCATATACATTCTCAGCTGGAGCTCTTCTTTAATTATTTTCTTAATACTTTTTAACTCTATGTCTCAGTTGGATGTTCCTGCCTTAGTCTAATATTCTTTGTAACATACACCAATTCAGTCTGACAGTTTGAAATAAGTACAGCCCTTGTTTAATTAACAAATAATAATTAACAGTGAGTGATACCTCATAAACTTTGTCAAAATATATAATTGTAATTTACCTACACCTCAAGTACATCTCATGGACTTTGCTAAAATATGCATGTACAAAAGTATACAAGTATGTACTTATACCTCATAATTTATCTACATCTCAAGTATTTCCTACACTCCACCGTAACAAGCTTGGCATGAACATAAGATACAGTTATCCACCTACCCCCAAGATATATGGTGGACTTGGTGGAAAGGTTTGTCATGAAATTGAGCATAATATACCATCCACTTATTGTAAATAATTGCCAGCACAATCTTTTATTCATACTCACTAATTACTCGTTTTGTATCCCAAAATAATGAAAATACTGTTATACGATCACTTTCTAAATGATAAAAAATATACATACTCGCTAAATAGACAAAATATTGCTGAACATGGCATTAAATTTAATTTTTTCTTTACATGTCTGTGCTGGATCATCATTCTGGCATGAATGTTACTTTAAATTACCTACACCTCAAGTACACCTCATTGACTTTGTCAAAAAAACATGTACCTCACTTTTAAATTACCTACGTACACCTCAAGTACACCTCCTGAACCTCTAAACAACATGAAAAATGTTATGTAAACTCAATTTTTATTTTATTTTTATTATTATTTGGACACCAGGACACTAATACATCAAACTAAAACCAGCTGTAACATTCTTCTCTTCAAATTATCATAGCAATCAGTTAATGGGCACTGTTGTATAATTTACAGAGAAACTATTGTTAATCTCATGCAAACTTTGGAACCTGTGGATATGTTGTCAACCATCCAGATATATTTCCAAAATGGATATGTTAACTGTCACTTCCCAAATACATTGGTCCCTTGTATGCTTTTGCATTGGAATCCTCTGTGTGGCAATTGGGGCACTTGTGAGCCAATGTTGAAGCTCCTTTATAAGTGTGGTGCTACCATTTTCCGACATACACGGTCACCTTCCCCTACTTTCAAGTTTGGCTGCTCATATGTTAGTTGTAGGCTTTGTAGCGAAAAATGCTGCAGCAAAGTTATTGTAGGAGGAGGATGGGGATCAATCTACTGAACGGTGTTCACTAAAAAATGAGAATACAAATATGCCTGGTACCTATTTTCAATGGAGGTATGAATACATTTTTCAAAATTGGATATGCCTCAAGTACACCTCAGTTAGTACCTCACCTGAGGGGTGCACCTCACCTGAGGGGTACACCTCACCTGAGGTGTACACCTCAATTGAGGTGTACACCTCACTGAGGTGTACACCTCACTGAGGTGTACCAATTTGCATATTTCGATACTCCTCAACTACACCTCATCTACTCCTCAACTACACCTCATCTACTCCTCAAATACACCTCATAATATCTGAGGGTACACCTCACAGGTACACCTCAACTACACCTCAAGTACACCTCAAAGCAGTAAGGGATATTCCCAATATGGCGCTGTTGTTCTCTTATGCTTGAGAAAGTAGATGGCGGGCGGTGTTCGATCGATCAGTGCAGATCTGTCCGACTCCATGATGCAGAGTAGGGCAAACCAAAAAACATATATACCGTATACGTGGTAACATGGGTAGAAATAATATGTACATTATAAACTGAAGAAACATGGTTATGTTATTTACAAATACTTTTATAAATATTTCAAGAAAACCTCGAAAAGAGTTATGGTCGCGACCGTATAGCGTATAGGCCTAGACTATAACAAATAAGCATAGCCGCCTACAGTTGTTGTTGTTACACGCCATTCATGCAATATCGCGATCTGCAGTCAGAAATTGTATTCAATATAATGTCGGTCTCAGCTTGGAAGTCTCACAGTACACTTTTCCAATCTTGCAATTACATTATTCAATCAGAGGAAGTTACAAAGCTTGTCAAATTGCTCGTTTTTCGCGTACAAACAAACTTTCATTTACCTTTGTCTGGTTGTTTTCTACCTTACCTGACAAGAGAGTTCCAACGATGAAAGTGAAAGGCCTGCTGATTTTCACACTTTGGCCTCTTATAGACGTGAATTAAAACTTGATAATTAGGGCCTATCTTGCGAAAGGTTATACAAATAATAAATAGGACTATATTGTACATGTAACAAGCAAGTTATTCTTTTTTTATCACAGGTTTCCACATAATTATATGGAAAAGTCTTGTCGTTTTTTTTTTGGCTAAAATATCAGGACAAAAAAAAAACGCTTAATCGATGTTGATTGATTCCATGGTCTGACGTGACATGTCACATACCAGGAATCCTTTAGGGTGAAATTGCAGTTGCATTACAAAGTCCGGGGCACATGTATGCAGTCGTACGTAAATCATGAATTCCACGGAAAAGCGGACATCGCTAAAAACAGCCCTTTTTCGCATAAAATTCACTCCACATTCTTTGACTTCTTTCGTAGACCATATTTTAGCATGCTGTTTTTCCTATTTGCTTCCTATGATCTCCGGGGATACATCAACATCAGAGAAGTTGTGCTTTAAACGCGAAATATTTTTCTCGCAACGTTTGAACCTGAAGAACTGCAAAATCGATGGAACACTGTAATGACCAATTGTCAAATCTACGAGTGTATGAAACACTGTAATGACCAAATGTCAAACTTGCAGAATCTATGGAACACTGTAATGACCAAATTTCAAATCTACGAGTGTATGGAAGTCTGAAATGACCACATGTCAAACCTGTGAATTTATGGAAGACTGTAATGACCAAATGTGATTTCCCTAGAGCTTTCTGTGAACTGTGGTAACTCCTTTCAGTAACATTCTGACTTATTGCAGTAACTCTATGGTTTTACATTCCTGCGATCATCTCTGATGAGAGTGAACAGGAGTAGTGTGTTTGAGGACTGACAACCATTTCGTTATCCTTCCATTGAGACTTCATGTCAGCTTATGATATTAGTGTACCATTCAAACCATTCTGAACAAATCAGCATATTCAGTGGTGTCAGAACATTCGTGCAATTTCTACAGACTATATTGCAGTATCCTTTGTGTGGTTAGTTTGTTTTGTATATGCTGTTCATTTTACTCATTGCGACTGGTAGTACCCAAGGACTGACACATGCTATTGTGAAACACTGATATTAGAGGTTAGATATAGGTTATGTTTTACAGTACTTGTGAGTGTAAGATATCTACAATGGCTTCAGTGGGTCTTATAGACTTTTCCGATAGTGAACATGACGATGTTGAAAATCTCTTTCGTACCACTGTAGATAATGAGGAGGTAGCTGGTAGACCCACGAGAGATAGAAGACAAACTGAGAAATATTCAGAATGGTGTCATGACACTAACCAACAACGCTTTAAACAGGCAGTGTCTGCATGGCGCAAGACAGCCACTCATCTCGAAAAGCTTGCGTCTGATTGTAACGAAATCAATGTGTTGAGACAGGAACGTGATAGCTTAGATGTTAAAATGAACACGGTTGCTACCTGCGATGATAAGTTGGGAGACATCACACAGCCCGACGGTGATAAGGATGATGATAGAGTTAGAAGTTATGACACTCTAGAGCAGGACCACTACAACCTAGCTAAACAAGTAGCAAATTGTATAAGATTCAAATAGAAGTTCCAAGTCTGGTCTAGAGGCAGCAAAATGTCTCATAGATCACGTGAACACATTGATGCTGCCGCAGAAGCAGCAGCATTGAGAGTTAAAGTTAAGTTCCTGGACATGGAATCACAACAGAAGGTTGAACTTGAACAAAAACGGGTGGAACTCGAAAAAACTTGAGCGCTTATGGATCTTGACATGGCCCAAGATAAGTTGGATGCCATAGGCATAGAGAAATTGGAATCCGATGAACATAGGAGCAATGTGGATCATGATCTTCCAGTAACTGACAAAACTAAATTTGCCGCCGAATATGTACAAGTCCATATAGATATACCCTTCAATGGAGAATATGTTGCGTCCTTTACACCGCACAAAACCAGCCAGTTAAACGCTTTAACACCCACCTTCAATCCGGTGAGAACCCCTCCGCTCGTGTCAAGATACTACGAGAATAAAAATTATTTTGCTCCTACATACCCGCCTTCATTGAACCAGCCAAATACCGATCCTGCAGTTTTGGGCCAACACCCAGTGGTACCTCAGCCAAAGGTAAACAACTCTTCTGGTGAGCTTTAAGGTGTTTTAAGAGTATCTTTACGTCGACTGCCACCTTCAGAACCTGGCGTGTTCTCTGGCGACCTATTAGCATACCCATCTTGGAGAAGTGGCTTTCAAACACTAGTTGGCAATAAAGGTATCCCTCCAAACGAGCGTATCTATTATCTGAAGAAATACCTGGGCTGACAAGCAAAGGAGTCTGTTGAGGGTTTCCTGCTGCTGCCAACCGATGAGGCATACAGACCGAAAATACCACCGAGAGATGGAAATGCCCTGTGGAAATATTCCGACTTTCTCAAACAGTGCGAGATAGCTATGCAGCGTGACTGAGATACATCATTCTCTAGATGACGAGCTTACAACGATTATTATGGATTAAGAATTTTTATATTTTTGGAACATCATGATGTCTTGTCGGCATCATTGAAAACTGTTGACCGCTTCTCTCTTGCAGGAAACTAGCCTATGTTTATGTATAGGCCTACTATGATTGTCCTTTTGAATTTGGTGCTGATACTGTTATATGTAATATGGAATAGGTCTTTGGATAATGGACGCGGATATTCTTCAATGGACGACGGCTGAATTATGAATGACGGACTAGACGCTTGTAATCAACAGTCTCCGTATGTTGAATGATGACCAAGAGAACCGAAAGATGTTAATGAAACTCCCGGACTGGCTTACCTTGGGATGGGGCAGAGTTTTCTCACAATGGAAGGAGAAACGACCGGATTTCCCTCCCTTTCCCGAGTTCGTTAGATTTGTGTCGAAGGAGGCAAAATCGCATGTGATCCTGTCACGTCGTTGCAAAGTGTGAAACCCATCCCCACCACAAGTACTACAACCGAGAAACGACGTTCCGTTGGACGAGCGTATGCAACAGAGACCAGAGGGATATCCAGTTCAGGTGACCTCCGGAAGAAAACTTGTGCCTTTTGTAAGAGAACCGACACCATCGACGACTGCTACACATTCCTGGCAAAAACCCTTGGGGAAAGAAAGGACTTTGCCAGGGCAAATGGACTGTGTTTTGGCTGTATGGGCCATGGTCATCGTTCCAGGGACTGCAAACTTAAACTGAAGTGCAAAACCTGTTCGAAACAACATCCTACTTGCCTCCACGGAGATATGCGCAAACCTGTGAAAACTATCTCCGATGAAACTGTTACGAAATCCGTGCTGTCGCATGCTGGTATAAACCGTCAAAGGGACTTTGAGAGAACATGTAAATGCTCAATGATATTACCTGTGTGGCTCTCGCACTCCGATAGGCCAGACAAGGAACTGCTGGTCTACTGGACACTCAGTAAGACACCACCTTTATATTGGACTCAACCAGCGACGATCTTGGAGTCGATGGACCGAACGTCAGCCTGCTACTTTCAACAATGTCAGCTGAAAACCAAGCAGTAAACAGTCGAAGACTGGATGGTCTGATGGTTGTGGCTATGACAGCCAAGAAAAGTTCTCACTTCCAATCACATATACTCTCGTGAACTTATGCCGTCGAGTCGGACTCGCATTCCAACACCAGACACAGCCCGAAAATGGCCTCACCTGGAGCAAATAGCTGATAAATTGATGCCACTGAGTGATGCCCCGGTTGTACTTTTGACTGGCTATAACTGTTCACGCGCCCTTGCTCCACGTGTTGTTATAGCTCCTTTAGGCAATGAACCATATGCGCAACGTACAGATCTCGGGTGGGGCATCGTAGGTGTCACACATGTTGACCAAACAGACAGCGATGATTCTATCGGCGTAAGTCACCGCATCCTTGTGCAAGGTGATACAGCAGCAGACAAAATCATGTCAGCAAACAACTTTCATATATCTCTACAGACTAGAATCAAAGAAGCCATCACTCCACTTGAGGTAGCACACATGATGGAAATGGATTTCAATGAGCGAAACTCAGATGAGCAGGGTCCTTCCTTCGATGCATTGCGATTCCTCAAACTGATGAAAGAAGGAATTCATAGAATGAATCATCAGCATTACGAGATGCCCCTGCCCTTGCGAAACCCTGATCACATCTTGCCAAACAACAGGAATCCATGCGTCGTTTGCGCCAGCTTGAATCAAAATTCCATCGTGACCAGAAATATTGAAATGACTATAGAACCTTCATGCAGAAAATGATCAGTGATGGTTACGCAGAATGAGTTCCAGACGATGAGCTACTGTGCCAAGATGAACTCACCTGGTATATATCCCACCATAGGGTTTATCACCCACAAAAACCTAACAAAATCCGTGTTGTGTTTGACTGCAGTGCTAAATGTCGAGGGGAATCACTGAATGACAACCTTCTACAGGGTCCAGATCTGATGAACCAGCTGGTGGGTGTGCTCTGCAGGTTTCGGCAAGAGGAAGTGGCCTTTGTCTGCAACATAGAGCAAATGTTTTTTCAGTTTTTCGTGGATGTAGCTCACAGAAACCTACTTCGTTTCCTCTGTTGGGACGTCAATGACCCAAATGGCGAACCAGTGAAGTTCAGGAAGAACGTTCATCATCTTCGGCGCCGCCTCCTCCCCGGCCTAAGCTAATTTTGGACTGAAGCAAGCAGCAACTGAATTTGAGAAGGAATTCGGGTCAGACGCAGCCAACCTCTTGAAGAATGACTTTTACGTGGTTGATGGATTGAAGTCCGTAGCGTCAGTAGATGAGGCTGTTATCTTAATCACCAAAGCAAAGGAATGTGCCAATGGGGAGGTTTGCACAAATTCATATCGACCTATCGCGAAGTCATCTCTTCCATCACGATTGAAGACCGAGTCCAGGAACTGCAAGATATTGACCTCATTCATGACGACCTTCCAATTGAAAGGACCTTGGGGGGTTTCTGTTGTATACAATTGGACGCTTTCAAATTCCGAATCATCCTTCAAGATAGACCACTGATCAGGAGAGGGATCCTTTCAACTATCAGCTCTATCTTCGACCCGTTGGGTTTCCTGGCTCCCGTTCTGCTTATAGGAAAGCAGATCCTCCAACAACTCTGTAAGGACAAAGCTGACTGGGACACGAACTTACCTGATGATCTGAAACTCCAGTGGGAGCACTGGAGAAGCAGTTTGAGTCTCCTGGAAACACATGAAATTCCCTGATGTTTCAAGCCCGCAAACCTAGACAACATTGTCTGCAGAGTTGCATCATTTCTCGGATGCCAGCACGTCTGGTTAGGCCAGTGTACCTACCTTCACCTGGTGGACAATAAGAGTCAAGTCAACTCCCTGGGTATGGGCAAGGCTAGAGTAACCCCTCTCAAGACTGTAACAGTAACCACGCCTGAAACTCTCTGCAGCTGTGCTTTCCATCAGAGTCAGTATGTTCTTGGCAAGAGAACTTGAGTATCGCGACATCGCCAACATCTTCTGGACAGACAGCAAGACAGTATTGGGCTACCTCTCCAACGATTCTGGCCGTTTTGACGTGTTCGTCTCAAACCGTGTTCAACAGATTCGTAACCACACTAACCCAGATCAATGGAGATACGTCAAAACCGAAGAAAACCCGGCTGACGAAGACTCACGAGGACTCTCGGTTGAGGACTTCTTGTCAAAATCTGTATGGACGAGGGGTCAATCGTTCCTGTGGGAAGCAGACACCCCGTCTGCCACTGAGGTTTGCGAAACCATGGATCTACAGCCAGATGACCCAGTAGTTAAACAAGCAAAGAGTCATGCCGCGCAAGTTAAGACTCCTCAGACACCATTGCTGGACAGATTGGATCGCTTTTCAAGTTGGCATTCAGCAAGGAGAGCTATAGCAGTTTGCCTTCGCCTCACTTCTAAGCACCAAATAGAGACTGATCAAATGAAAAACCCAGATGAGAAATACAGGCCATGCAATGTCGAAGAACTATCAAGAGCAGAGACACAGATAATTCGCCTGCTTCAAGAGCATGAGTTCAAAGATGATCTTGAATACCTGCGAGCATCTACAGGAGCTACCGATCACAGCAAGTCACCAAATAGGAAGAAATCTATCAAGAAATCCAGTCTTTATCGACTAAATCCATATTTGGACGACCAGGGGTCATGAGAGTGGGCGGATGAATAAAACATTCTGATTGTACAGACAACCTCAAGCATCCTGTGATCCTACTGAAACGGCACCATTTAACGAAGCTTATCACCCGTCACATCCATGAGCAAGTCCAGCATCAGGGCCATGGGATCACGGTGAATGCCATTAGAGGCAGTGGATATTGGATCCTGGGATGCGGCTCAGAAGTGTCCTACTATATTTCACAGTGGTGAAGTGCCGAAAGCTTCGTTCCAAGGTCCAAGAACAAAAGATGGCTGACCTGGCTGAAGACAGTGTTAATCCAGCTCCACCATTTACATATTGTGGCGTGGACTGTTTTGGACCATGATACCTAAAGGAAGGCAGGAAGGACCTGAAAAGATATGGTGTACTAGTTACGTGTATGGCATGTATGGCATCACATGCCATAAATATTGAGACAGTGAATAGCATGACAACTGATTCTTTCATATTTTCTCTTTGGAGATTCATCGCTGTGAGGGGGCCCATACGACAGCTGAGATCCGATCAGGGCAGTACATTTGTTTGCGCAGCCAATGAACTGAAGGAGGATCTGACTGATGTGGATCATGAAAGGATCCGAAACTTCTTACTCCCACACAACTGTGATTACTTTGGTTTCAAACTGAACACACTGTACTCCAGCCACATGGGTGGAGTTTGGTAACGACAGACACGCAACTTTCGGAAGAATCTGGTCATCAACTTGACAGTGAGTCATCAAGGACTCTGTTGTGCGAAGTTATGGCAATTGTTAACAGTCGTCCGCTCAACACTGAAAACCTCAATGATGGAAACTCACCAGAGGCACTAACACCCGATCATCTACTTACTATGAAATCTCCAGAGTATTCAGCTGCGAGAGAAGTGGACACGAACACAGTGTGACATCCAAATCGGTGACATCATAATCTTAAAAACGACAACTTACCTAGAAACCATTGGTCACTTGTACATGTTGTGGAGACCTTCCCAGACGATGACGGACATGTGCGATCTGTGAAGCTGTGTATTGCTGATCCATCTAGAGACTGTAAGGGCATACATTTAAACCGCCCTACTTACCTGAACCGTCCAATTCAGAAACTAGTTGTTCTACTCGAAAGCGAGTAAACCTTGTGAACTCTTGATGAACACAATTGTATAAATGTTACAATGTGAACCTCTAGTTTAGGTATCGCTAAGTCGGAGTTGTAGTTATGTGTTGAAACATTAGGAGTATTACATTTGTTAATATTTTAGGTTCCGTTGAATTGTTGGTAAATTAGTATTACTAATTTAGAGGAGATATGTAACGGCATGGTATATGCCTGGTTAAGATTGTAGCTATTCGCGCTTCCATATGGAGACTTCCCCCTTATTAAAGCTCGCTTGTGTCGTACCAACCACGTTTGCGGCGTGTTATCTTTGAGATGTTAGGAAGTTTCACCAGACCATGGTGGTTACTATACGCACTATTTTCACAAGTATTTGATGGAAGATTAACGATAACATTACAAAGAAAAACTTACGTGTATAAAAGTATGTGAAATAATAGATAAAGCTTTAATTTCGTGTAAAGTAACAAAGTCCTGTTCTCATGTATCGACATTATTGAGTGATCAATTTTCGTTCTTTAAGACAAATGTGTTATTGTCTTTGCAGTTTCAAGGAGTTTTATAGATCTGTTGAAAGGAACATACATTAAAGCTTCTGTATTCAAGAAATCCATGCCTTTGGTCGACTCTTCATGTCTCATCTCGAAATACTCAAGTGCAATATGCACCGTGCGATACCCAACGATGGTTCATTGTGCGTTGTGAATGAACAATCGTTATATATGCCTTGTGGTGTATGGGTGTGCATGTATAACTGTATGGCCTGCGAGGTATGGATGTACATGTTCTAGTATATGGCTTGTGAGATATGACTTGTGAGGTTTGAATGTTCATGTTAAAGTGACCGGAGACATTGGCGTACATGCTCTAGTACTTGTGAGGTATGGGTGTAGATGATCCAGCAGATGAGCTGCTAGGAACATGTGTACAAGTTGTGTGTAGTCTGACTTGTGAGAATATGGTGGTTCATGTTATCAAGCATGTTCTAGTGTATTACTTGTCGATGTACATGCCATATAGTGTATGACTTGTGAGGTATGGGTGCATATTCTACTGTATGAATGACTTGAGGTATGGGTGTACAGGTTTAACTGTAGAACCTTGGAGGTATGGATACACATGTTCAAGTATCTGACTTGTGAGCTATGGGATTGCAGGGTTATTGTATGACCTATGAGGTACGGATGTACATGTTTTAGTGTACGACTTGTGAGGTACGAGTGTGCATGTCTAACTGAATGACCTGTGAGGTATGGGTGTACATGTTTTAATGTATGTGTTGTGAAGTGCGAGTGTGCATGTTTAGCTGTATGACCTGTGAGGTATGGATGTACATGTTCTTGTGTATGACTTGTGAGGTATGAGTGTGCAGGTTTAACTGTATGACCTGTGAGGTATGGATACACATGTTCTAGTGTATGGATTGTGAGGTGCGAGTGTGCATGTTTAGCTGTGTGTCCTGTGAGGTATGGATGTACATGTTCTAGTGTATGACCTGTGGGGTATGGATGTACATGTTCTAGTGTATGACTTGGGAGGTGCGAGTGTGCATGTTTAGCTGTGTGTCCTGTGAGGTATGGATGTACATGATCTTGTGTGTACCCGGTAAATGGTGAGGTACGAGTGTGCATGCTTAGCTGTATGACCTGTGAGGTATGGATGTACATGTTCTAGTGTATGACCTGTGGGGTATGGATGTACATGTTCTAGTGTATGACTTGTGAGGTGTGGATGTACATGTTCTAGTGAAGGACTTTTGAGGTACAGGTGTGCATGTTCTAGTGTATGACCTGTGAGGTATGGACGTACATGCTCCAGGGTAAGACTTGTGAGGTATGGATGTACATGTTCTAGTGTATGACCTGTGGGGTATGCATGTACATGTTCTAGTGTATGACTTGTGAGGTAAGGATGTACATGTTCTAGTGTAGGACTTGTGAGGTACAGGTGTGCATGTTCTAGTGTATGACCTGTGAGATATGGATGTAAGCTTACACGTTCTAGTGTATGACTTGTGAGGTATGGATGTATATGTTCTAGTGTATGACCTGTGGGGTATGGATGTACATGTTCTAGTGTATGACCTGTGAGGTATGGATGTACATATTCTAGTGTATGACTTGTGGGGTATGGATGTACATGTTCTAGTGTATGACTTGTGAGGTGTGGATGTACATGTTCTAGTGAAGGACTTTTGAGGTACAGGTGTGCATGTTCTAGTGTATGACCTGTGAGGTATGGACGTACATGCTCCAGGGTAAGACTTGTGAGGTATGGATGTACATGTTCTAATGTATGTGTTGTGAAGTGCGAGTGTGCATGTTTAGCTGTATGACCTGTGAGGTATGGATGTACATGTTCTTGTGTATGACTTGTGAGGTACGAGTGTGCAGGTTTAACTGTATGACCTGTGAGGTATGGATGTACATGTTCTAGTGTATGACCTGTGGGGTATGGATGTACATATTCTAGTGTATGACTTGTGAGGTATGCATGTACATGTTTTAGTGTATGACTCGTGAGGTATGGATGTACATGTTCTAGTGTATGACTTGTGAGGTATGGATGTACATATTCTAGTGTTTGACCTGTGAGGTATGGATGTACATGTTCTAGTGTATGACTTGTGAGGTATGGGTGCATGTGCATGTATAACTGGATGACCTGCGAGATACGGATGTACCTGTTCTAGTGTATGACTTATGAGGTACAGGTCTGCATGTTTAGCTGTTTGACCTGTAAGGTATGGATGTACAAGTTCTTGTGTATGACTTGTGAGATACGAGTGAGCAGGTTTAACTGTATGACCTGTGAGGTACGAGTGTGCATGCTTAACTGTATGCCCTGTGAGGTATTGATGTACAAGTTCTAGTGTATGGCTTGTGAGATACGAGTGTGCATGTTTAGCTGTATGACCTGTGAGGTATGGATGTACATGTTCTTGTGCATGACTTGTGAGGTACGAGTGTGCATGTTTAGCTGTATGACCTGTGGGGTATGGATGTGCATGTTCTAGTGTATGAGCTATGAGGTATCGATGTACATGTTCTAGTGTATGTTCCCACTACCCTTATATGTGTTGTAATTGTGAGGTACGAGTGTGCATGTTTAACTGTATGGCCTGTGATATATGGGTGTACATGTTCTTGTGCATGACTTGTGAGGTACGAGTGTGCATGTTTAGCTGTATGACCTGTGGGGTATGGATGTGCATGTTCTAGTGTATGAGCTATGAGGTATCGATGTACATGTTCTAGTGCATGACTTGTGAGGTACGAGTGTGCATGTTTAACTGTATGACCTGTGATATATGGGTGTACATGTTCTTGTGCATGACTTGTGAGGTACGAGTGTGCATGTTTAGCTGTATGACCTGTGATATATGGGTGTACATGTTCTTGTGCATGACTTGTGAGGTACGAGTGTGCATGTTTAACTGTATGGCCTGTGATATATGGGTGTACATGTTCTTGTGCATGACTTGTGAGGTACGAGTGTGCATGTTTAACTGTATGACCTGTGATATATGGGTGTACATGTTCTTGTGCATGACTTTTGAGGTACGAGTGTGCATGTTTAACTGTATGGCCTGTGATATATGGGTGTACATGTTCTTGTGCATGACTTGTGAGGTACGAGTGTGCATGTTTAGCTGTATGACCTGTGGGGTATGGATGTGCATGTTCTAGTGTATGAGCTATGAGGTATCGATGTACATGTTCTAGTGCATGACTTGTGAGGTACGAGTGTGCATGTTTAACTGTATGACCCGTGATATATGGGTGTACATGTTCTTGTGCATGACTTGTGAGGTACGAGTGTGCATGTTTAGCTGTATGACCTGTGGGGTATGGATGTGCATGTTCTAGTGTATGACCTGTGAGGTATGGATGTATATGTTCTAGTGTATGAGTTGTGAGGTACGAGTGTGCATGTTTAGCTGTATGACCTGTGGGGTATGGATGTGCATGTTCTAGTGTATGACTTGTGAGGTACGAGTGTGCATGTTTAACTGTATGACCTGTGCGGTATGGATGCACGTGTTCTTGTGTATGCATTGTGAGGTACGAGTGTGCATGTTTAGCTGTTTTACCTTTGAGGTATGGATGTACATGTTCTTGTGTATGACTTGTGAGGTACGAGTGTGCATGTTTAACTGTAGGAGAGAGAGAATTTGGCTTAATGTCACACTCAAGTTTGTTTCACTCACATGGTGACAGTCAGTTTGGTTGGTGGAGGAAGCTGGAGTACCCGGAGAGAACCACCGCCTTTCGGCAAGTAACTGACAAACTTTCACACATGGACCAGCTGGGCTCGAACCCGTGCCGGTTCAGCGGTGTGAGGCTAGCGGTCACCAGCGAAGCGCCTTAGACCACTCGGCCACCGGGGGCCCTGTTTAACTGTATGGCCTGTGAGGTACGGATGTACATGTTCTAGTGTATGACCTGTGAGGTATGGATGTATATGTTCTAGTGTATGAGTTGTGAGGTACGAGTGTGCATGTTTAGCTGTATGACCTGTGGGGTATGGATGTGCATGTTCTAGTGTATGAGCTATGAGGTATCGATGTACATGTTCTAGTGTATGACTTGTCAGGTATGGATGTACATGTTCTGGTGTAGGACTTGTGAGGTACAGGTGTGCATGCTCTAGTGTATGGCCTGTGAGGTATGGATGTAGATGTTCTAGTGTATGACTTGTGAGGTATGGATGTATATGTTCTAGTGTATGACCTGTGGGGTATGGATGTACATGTTCTAGTGTATGACCTCTGAGGTATGGATGTACATGTTTTAGTGTATGACTTGTGAGGTATGGATGTACATGTTCTAGTGTATGACTAGTGAGGTATGGATGTACATGTTCTAGTGTATGACCTCTGAGGTATGGATGTACATGTTTTAGTGTATGACTTGTGAGGTAAGGATGTACATGTTCTAGTGTATGGCCTGTGAGATATGGATGTACTTGTTCTAGTGTATGACCTCTGAGGTATGGATGTACATGTTTTAGTGTATGACTTGTGAGGTAAGGATGTACATGTTCTAGTGTATGGCCTGTGAGGTAAGGATGTACGTCATGTTCTAGTGTATGACTTGGGAGGAACGAGTGTGCATGTTTAATTGTATGACCTGTGAGGTATGGATGTACATGTTCTAGTGTATGACCTGTGAGGTATGGATGTACATGTTCTAGTGTATGATTTGTGAGGTATGGATGTACATGTTCTAGTGTATGACCTGTGAGGTATGGATGTACATGTTCTAGTGTATGATTTGTGAGGTATGGATGTACATGTTCTAGAGTGTGAGGTATGAGTGCGCATGTTTAACTGTATGACTTGTGAGGTATGGATGTACATGTTCTAGTGTATGATTTGTGAGGTATGAGTGTGCCTGTTTAGCTGTATGACCTATGAGGTATGGCTGTACATGTTCTAGTGTATGACTTGTGAGGTATGAGTGTGCTTGTTTTACTGTATGACCTGTGAGGTATGGAAATACATGTTCTAGTGTATGACCTGTAAGGTATGGATGTACATGTTCTAGTGTATGACTTGTGAGGTATGAGTGTGCATGTTTAACTGTATGACCTGTGGGGTATGGATGTACATGATCTTGTGTATGAATTGTGAGGTATGGATGTAAATGTTCTAATGTATGACTTATGAGAAACGAGTGTGCATGTTTAGCTGTATGACCTGTGGGTTACTTGTATGGATGTGCATATTCTAGTGTATGACCTGTGGGGGTATGGATGTACATGTTCTCGTGCATGACTTGTGAGGTACGAGCGTGAATGTTTAGCTGTATGACCTGTGAATTATGGATGTACATGTTCTTGTGTATGACTTGTAACGTTTAGGTACGGGTGTGCATGTTTCTAAACCCCGAGAGGACTGAGTTTTTGGTATTACTTTTATTGAAAGTCATTAAATAGCCTACGTGTACTATTGTTGTGTTTGGGTGAAAAGTTAATCGTACAGATTGCAAAAACTCACGCCGCCATGCAATTCGACCGAAAACTTATTTGTCAGTAATAAATGCTCCAGGTTAGGTTACAACAAGGTTCAGGGCGCTAGGTTTACTCAGTGGTAGTGTTCATAAACCCAATATTACTATCCATGTAATGCCTCACATTGCAAAACAATAAAAAGACAAAGTACATCACCTTATTTGTCACCGACGTTCGGCTCCTTACCATAAGGTACATGTAACTGAATAGCCACAACGTGTAGAATATTTCCGTCGCCGAACACGGTGTTGTAGAAGACCGTGGCGCCCTCTCGCGCTATACAACTGAACTACATTTAAGATCTATGTAGGTCAGATCTTGTGAGGTACCGTTTTTTAATTATGTGTATAAATTATTTTCCGGAGTGCGGGAACTGCACTGAATGGTCAGCAGTCAAAGGTCAAGCGAAACGTAGGTGTTCTGACAGAGCCTGCCCTCGAAACTGGCGGGAAATATAAAAACTTGCCAGTTTACTTGTGAGACAGACCTCACAAGGAAGTGTACCTCGCATGTGTATCTGTCCGCTACAAAATACCTCATAAGTTTAGAGATGTGAGGATATATATATATATATATATATATATATATATATATATATATATATATACCTAGCATACGTATAAAGTCGATCGCTTATGCGTAAATTGCCGTATTAAGTAGACCGCAGATTTACGCGGACCAGTAGCTGGTCGACCTAAGTTTCCATATCTTCTTTCCTTGTTGCAGAGGCTTTTTTCTTGAAATATTTTTGTTCTGTTGGACACTCTATCATACCTGCTCTCAGGATTATAACTTACACATGATTCACAAATTTGTTTTTTTGTACATTTCATTTTATAAAGCAACAGCACCGCCGCTTCATATATTTTGCAAATGATATACTCCAGTCTAAAGAGGTCCACACAAACATCTAAAAAACTATTCGGAATATACTATATGCTGTTATTATTTTTCTTCATTTGCATACTCATAACACTGATGAACAAGGATACAACGAAACTTGTATAATATAATCTGTCAATAAAAATATGAGTTCGTCGATACTATGAAGTTTTCTTTTTTGGCTTCGGTGTTTGTTCACTGTTGCATTGTGGGGCGATCAACAGCGCCTGCTCTACGAGCCGTCATGGCGTCTTGCTCCTTGCTCCGCGGCGACCATGTTGTCGAGGGTGAAAAGGATGGTATTTATTGGTTATTTTACCCGTGTATTACACAATCTAGGTGCTGCATATTTAGCTAAGAACATAGGTGTTTGTACCATCAGGAATAGCACGTGATATAATATCACAGCAACAGAACAGAATCGACCAGGTCATATCACACATATCGACCGTCGTTTCGACGTGATTGGCAAAATTTTAATCGAAACTTATTGAGATAACTGCAACAGTTGTGACTGAGTGGTCACCATAAATCTCCACCTTATGTAGGCTACGAAATTGGTAATACGCGCCACAACAGGATAAACAACAACAACAACAACAACAACAAACAGCATGTGCTCGTACCGACCATCGATGCTGTGGAGTGGTTCAAATCGGTCCTATAAATTATAGATAAATTATTTGGGTTCTCTCGATCACAAAACTTTGTTAATCGGTAAAAGCATTGAAGATGAAATGGTGTGCCTTTTATCGGGATCTACAGGGGAATTCATCACTGTTTAAATCTAGAGAACCCAACTACCATGTTTCGACAACAGTCAACACGAATTGTGCCTGGACAGAGTACATCAAGCAATGACAACAATGGCTGTTCTTCTCACTGAAAGAATCTTGAAACACGCAATCATAGGTGAGTGGATTATATTATAATCAGATGAAGTATTATACGGTCATTGTTGAACCTGAATGTGTTGGGTGGGTGGGGGGGGGTCACAGCCTACAGGGGCATTCTGGAACTCGTGATGACGTCAGTCCCCCGCTGTTCCCTCTCGGAAAAGTCTACAATTAACATTGAAGTCAATGAGATTTATCATAAAAAAGTACAACTCAATTACGATTCTAACATATATGTTGGGGAGCTAAGATATCTTCTGCGTCTGAAAGTTTGGTAATTTTCTCATACTTAGTTCAATATTTCAAAGCAAAAATGGACCGTCCTATCTGCCTCCATGTTATCTGACCCCAGTTGAATTTCCGCTGGAGACCTGTGTTCCTCTATAAGCACCCTATTGAATCAACAAGTATGATTATAGGTGAAAACCGCCGGTCACGTGTCAAATCACAGTCAATGGTAGGTTTTTCGGTGCTTTCGTTATCAAGCGTGGGCGAGTGTCTGACCAGACGACAGTGACCACAGCCGAAAATGATTTTCAGCATATCGATGACAGGTATGGTTACTGGTGTCCAGTCATTTTTTGAAGGAGAGATATCGTACTATGTTGTCACCAAATGTAGAGTTATTACTATTTCAAGTTAACAAAAATTTTAAACATTTTTGCGGCGAGAGGTGTTTGGTAGACAGTCCATGGTAGGTATTACTATTAGCATCGAATTATAGTGTGAGGAAATGAGCACAA